>JAAEAF010003519.1:0-89248 GCA_011037195.1 Triatoma infestans
AAGAAAGAAGAAGAAGAAACCTATTCCAATATGGATGAAACTTCGGTTTTTATAACAACCCAAAGAGCTAAGCGTTTTACAAGTCAAAAGCCGTAGAAACTGAAAGATTATTTTGTTTATATTTACAAATAAATTGTTATCGAATTGTCCAAAAAAGAATTAATTAAAGCTGATTGATGCGGCTTTATTTAAGTTTATCACGTTTTTTTTTTTCGTTTAAAAGGCCCCAACGGTTTTCTTTAAACTTGCTAACTAACTGTACAGAAATAAATCTAACACTTTCTCTAAACTTCCGTTTTAGTTTAACACACGGTTCCATCATCAAGGTAAAATATTTAAGGACGTCTTTATTTTTAAAGAAGATTTTTCAATAAGAGCCAAACTTTTTTCCCTTAATTTACAAATTGTATATAATACCTTCATGTAGAATTTAGTAAAGAAATTTAAATATAAATCAAATTAATATATATTTTTATATTACAAGAGAAATGGGCAAAGGAAAGGATGTCAATATTAAAAAAAAAAAAAAAAAATGTAAAAAAAAACACGTTCAATGAGTCATAATTTATCTATCACCAATGAACACTGAAACATGGGGAATTTTTTAATTTGTTGTGGTAATCAGACAGAATTAAAACACTTTAGTTGTTCAGTGGGTTTGATCAAGGTTAACAACATCAAGATCTTCTCGTGTTTAAAAAAAAAACTATAATATTCTGAAACTTCCTCCACACCAAAAAAAAACTGTAAAAGAAATTTTTTAATATTTTATATTAAAAATTAAATAGATTTTCTCTAAATTTTTTTTTATTATTGTTTATTGTAATTAATAATTTGAACACATTTTATGTTTGGTAGGAAACTTGAAAGATTGATAAGTTTAAATAATGAAATCTAAAATGATCACTGAATTTAATCATTTGTCAATTTTACACAATTTAATCAAAAAGGATGTTTTTCTTTTAAGTAGATATATATTTGTAATAGGATCCGAAGAGCGGAGAAATATATTAAATGAATAAAAATTTAGTTACTCCTCGCCTAGGCCAGACTAGGAAGGGACAGTTCGATTCATATAAATAGAGCGACAGCAGTACAGTTCAGGACAGTTTAGGACCAGTCAGCAACCTATCTAACTATTTTCTTATTACTCAGCCAGTCTGTCTCTTTATATTTCTGTAATAGGATCCAAAGAGAGGGATCCATAACATAGAGAGAGACAGAAATGTCAGGACCACTCTCTCGGCTATGGATCCCTCTCTTTGAATACTATTACATTTCTCTTGCTACCTAACTTCTCTTTTACTGAAAAGTCCTTGCTTTTTGTGTGTACTTTTCATTATACAGTCACATCTAGTTACAGTTACATCTAGTTTATTTCGCTAAAATCCATTCTCTTTAATTCTCTCTCTCCTTCTCACATCCATTATATATTTACTACCAGTTTAAATAACTTAATACTTATTTCAAACATTTATTCAAAAAGTTGAATTTGAACATAATTCAAAATATACATTAGTATGCAATTCGAAGAAAAGACAATACTCGCTACTAGCCACTGAGTGGAATTATGGAATCGAACCATATAGAACCAGCCAGTCATTTAAATCTTTATCACATTCAATAACCCTCCAGTTCAAAAACCCTACGCAAACAAAAACCAAATCCTCCCTTCTATGTCTCTAACCGCAATATTCATAACGATCTTAGAGAATTCCATTTAACATTGAGATAACCCAACTCCCATTTTTCAAAAAAATTCCATTCCCAACTATGCTCTCATTCAAATCCACAAATCTAAGACCTCTAAACCGCCTCGACAACTGAAATATAATGGGGTTGTTGAGTAGAGAAATTAGGTTTGGTTAAATAAACGAGATATGTTGACACTAATATAATGTAGCTAAGTTTACACTAACTACGCTGGACTTTATAATGAAAATGATAAAATGAAAGTTGAGAGTAGAGATATGACACTATGCGATGTATGATTGTATCTGATAGATACCCTGTAGATAATTCCCACTGGCTTATATACACAGGTTCCCCCACACTAGCCTGCCTAAGTCAGAGAGTACTCTCTGTTAACCAGAGAGGGCCTCTCTTCTCTCTGCTGTGGTTGCATTATCTTTGAGGTACCATTACAGAAGCATCGGTTGAAGCCTCGCGACCAACTGCGTAAATGACTCTAATCCTGAGTCTTCTAATTTAATAGCATACTGTGATTACCATCTCTAGACGGATAATTTATTAAAAAAAAAAAAAAAAGTTAAAGAATATATTTGGGAATTATTTGATAATAACTTTCCTCCAAAATATCAATTTTAATTAGTATTTAGTTTAGTGCTTCTCTAACTTTGTAGAATTTAGGAATTTATCTGAATATGAATAAAATTTTATTGTAAATATTATTGAATGGAGGGTCATTAATAAAAAAAAAAAAAAAAAAACAAAGTAAGTGATAGTGTAAAAAAAAAAATGACTGGTGTATAACAATCATACGACTTTCATTTACTCCAATTTACAAGGTTATAATTAAACCATTTTTTTCAAATTTATAATTTTTACTAAATATTTAATTGTCTTCAATGTTATATGAATGTGAGAATTTAAACCCTAATAAAGAACTTTTTTGAGAAAAACTTAAAACTCCCCTTCCCCCAAAACTCCCCTTAAATGAAATTTTTCGGAAAAATGTTACCGACCAATGTGATAGGTCCCACCCTATAGTAAGTAAATATACAAAATTTAATGAAACCCTTCGTTGTTTTTATGGAGTAAATCGCAGAAAACTGACGAAAAGCAATTCCATTAAAGTCGCACTTCTAATCAACCGATTTTTCTTCAAATTCGGCATGATAACAATATAAGTGAATAGCTAAGTGGTTAGCGCACTGGTCTCCCACGCGGAGGTCCCGAGTTCGAGTCCAGTGCTGCCCTTATATTTTTTTCTTCCTAGGAGCCTCTACAGCTCACTGTCGGGTGATGGACAGTGTTGTTCACTGTAACGAGAGAACACTGTCCGGAAGCCGGCAGTGCACTGATAAGGCTCCAGGCGATAATGTCCCCTAGATGTTAACGCGCCTTAATAAAACAAAAAGAAATAGCAATATATTTAATTCTGATTAATCCAGTATAGAACATAGAATCGTTTTCTAAATAAAAAAAATATTACATTACAGTAAGGCATAACTACACTGGTTCCCGTAAATTCCCCAATGAATTTTCTCCAGAAAATGTTACTCGTTAAATGTGTATTTGGTCTAATAAGTTTCAAGTAAATCATTGGAGCCATATCCGAGAAAATGATAAACAAAAGAAACGTGAAAATTCATTCAGTAAGGTGGGGGTACTTCCGATTGATCGATTTTTAACCAAAACTTTATTGTCCAAGACTCCTGGTGTGGAAGGTACTTAAATGAAATATCAAATTTGAAGTTTTTACACCAATTACACCATTTGAACTTACAGATATACATTTTTAGAAAAAACACATTTTTCGGATTCTGGAGACTTCAGAACTTGTATTTCCGCAGTAAAAAGTTTCATATCGAAAATTTGATACGATTGCAGTATTTCTTCTTACCAGAATTGAGATACATTTCGAATTACCTCTTTGTTTTCTTGTAAATGGATTCGCTTTGTCAATACGTTTCCATAAGACTGAAGTATAGAATTTAACTTTACAAATGGTTAATTTATTTATTAAGAAAAATCGAAATGAAAAGAAGCTCTTTAGGATGAATCATTTACTAGATCTATAAATAGAAAAGGCTTTTTATATAAAGAAGAAGAAGAAGCAGACTGGCCGCCTCTACATGAATAATAGCAAGTCTATTTACTGCTAATTACCCAGTGTGATTATTAATCTTTTAAAGGAATACAGTCAAGTCTTTTCATTTATCAAAGTCTCCATGTCGGTAGCTTAAAAACAAAAAAAAAAAACCCTTATCAGAATTAATTAATTTTGTGCAAAATATTTCATTTATAATGTTATAGTTCCTTCCTGTTAGATTTAGTAAACTAAAAAAATTATTTCAATTTATAAACTGAATATTAAGTTTGAACTTTTTGCGGTTTTCACTTTTTCAATTTACTGACCACATATATAAAGACCAATTTCTAAAAACTACACTTCGGATTCCAAGGACCTCAATATATATATTTCCGGTGGAAACTAGATATCACAAAAATTTAATCCTAGTAAGAGGAAGTATTGCGATCGTGTCAGAATATGCCCTGGATGCTCAGTAGTTAGAGCCGTGTTTTAGATCAGTTTTAGTTTTTCAATTACCCAATTTTTTTATTATTATTTTTTAATAAGACAAATAGAGAATAAATAGAAACTAAATTACATAAATTCTATTCTAATATTTTTTTTTAGGAACACATCTTGTTTGAGCGTAATTTGCACAATAGTAAATAAGATCCGCTAGACGGTTGCTTGAACATATTCATCGCTCGGCAGCGTCTGCCCTAGGGGTGGACAACCCGGACATTTGTCCGGAGCGCCAAAATTTAAGGTCACCATTTTGGTTGTAAGTGTGAAAAAAGTATTGATGTGTTAACATGCATATACTTCTCTGAACAGAATAGCATTAGCACGCCAGCAGAGTGCTGTTTCAGCTTGTGTTTGAACATGCATAGATTTGCTTATTACTTACGTCTAATTCTAAAAGAGCGGTTTCATTTTTCAATAGCATTATTCTTACTATTACGTCGGTAAAGATAACCAGTGGAAGTTCATAAAAATATGTACCTTTATTTTAAAAAAATATATGTATTCTTAAGGGGCGGCAATTTGTCTTTTTGTCTGAGGTTACGTAGCCGCTAGAGCGGGGCGCTGCTGGCGGTAACCGGGTGCGCAGGCAGGTTGTGGAACCCTTACTGAACATTTTGGTTTAAGCAGACAACTCTTTGTAATGGGGGTTCATGCCACAACACTTTTTGTAGAGTTTGTGAGATGTAAGAAAAAAAAAAACACACATCCATTTGTAAGATATTCAGCTTAATTTGTGAGGAAATTAATTTTATCACCTTCAGTCGAAATAGGATATCTGTGGAAGAGCTTAGAGTTCGGATTTGATCGGATCGAAGTATATGTTAGGTGGTTTACACCCGACTTATTGCTTCTTTTTTTTTCTTTGGGATAGCCACATTGGTTCAGAAGGACTTTGGATAGCGTAGGGCTTGAAAATTCATACACCACTGACGAATAATAAAAATAATAATAGAGGCATCCATTGTTATCTGGATTCTTACATTATGTTACATTTTAAAGTAAAGTAATGACTATTTTGTCAGGCGGGCTTAATGTCCAACTACCAAATTAGGTGTCGTGGACGGTGTCGGAAGCACTTACTTTACTATTAAATTTTTTTTTGTTAACAAATACATAAAATTTAGCAGTTAAACGCGGGACTCGAACTGGGGACCTCCCACTTACAAGTCCACGCTCATAACCACTACACCATCACCCGCCCCATTATGTTACATTTTATTAAACTTCAACTTTATTTCTCACTATTTTTCTCAAGTTTCTTTAATAAATGCTTTTAATTGAAGCAAAAAAAAAAAAGTTAAAGTTACCTATGTACGTAAGGTACACATAAATTTTGAAATATAGACAAAACAGTTAATAGAAATATAGGAATAAATCCCATAGCTGTCAATATATTTCAATGACTAGTACAAGAACATAAAAAAAAAAAGAAGACAAGACATAGACACTTTATAAATAAGAACATAGACACTTTATAAATAAGATCATAATAAATTATTGATGGAACTTACAAAAGAAACTTGCATTTAAGTCCCTGTTTTTTTCTTATACTAAACTGTCAATAAAGTTATTAGTCTTCTACAATAAAGTCAAGTATATTTATAATCAGAACATGTCACAGTGGAAATTTATAATTCTTCTTTATAGAAAATAATTAAAAAAAACCTTAACACGACAAGATTAGATATTTTGAGTTTTTTTACTGTAGAGGTTTTTTAAGTATAAAATATCTGTCTACAAATTTTACTGTTAATTTTATAAAAAAATAAAAGTAAACTAGAAAGGGAGCATTAGAGACCAGAATTTACCTACGTTGCAACAACCAATAATATAATATTAAAATTAACATAACAAGTTATTGCATTCAATTAGAGTAAATTTGTTCATATTACATAACACAGGAAGGCATTATTTTAAATTAATATTTATTATTTTATTATATTTATTATAATTTTTATATTTTAGGTCAAACTATAATTCTACTCGATGGTTTTTAGTAATATTGTTACTTTTGACTAGAAAACTATCATGATTATAAAAAATAAACAGATATGTGTATAATTTTTTCGAAATTTTAATACCAAAAACTTATGTCAGAAAAATTTTGTTTAAAGTTTCATTAGCTCGAGAATTTTATTATTTTTAACAATATTAAACCCGATATTTCAATTCTTTTCCATTTAAACTGACCATTCCAGTATTATTAATCATCCTCATATGACTAATAATTCTTTTTTTAAGAAATTATATGATTATAGTATAATATGTATATTTATTATATAAATATGATATTATTATGATATCCTAAATTGTGTCCCTGTAAATGTTGTAAGTTGCATTTACCAATATATTACCATATCTTGTATTTTTTGGTTGCACAATAATTAAATTCATTACGCAAAAACAAGTTTACTTTGTTGCAGTATTGTGTTATTTTTTGATTAATTATAAAAATTCATTTTTTTTTTTTTTGCTTTTTTTTTTGTTCTAGTTATTTAAAAATTCTTATTTTATTTTCACTTATTTCACTCAGTAGGAGGGTATTCGATTGTGTTAAATTTATGAAATTGAATTTACAAAGAAAAAGTATTTGTATATAAGTATAAGAAGAAACTTTTGATGGAGGATAGAAAGGAATATTTTTTTTGTGGGAGAAGAGGAGGTGAAAGAAAAACCCCTGAGGAAGAATTTATAGTGATGTAAGAGAAAGTCGGAAGCGAGAAACACGAAAAGCGAAGGTCCAAGGGGAAAATGCGAAGGAATGGGAGATCCCAAAATTCTACTTTGGCTGACACGAATTTCTAATGGAATATTTAGTGGAAAAGAAATTTCACTAGACCGCGTACCGAATAGTATTTGAGCCATGTCTTAGCAATCGCAGGAGTGATCCCGATTGATCTTCAGGCCAGAGAGAGAGACTGGAGGTGTGGGAGAGCAAGGCAGAGCCAGCCGAAGCGAATGCCAGGCTGAGGGCCAGACGGGCCACGCTGCGAAGGTGGCAGGAGCGTTAAAAGAATGAGCAACGCGGTAGGGGGACCGCGAGGCTCATCCCCAGTCTGTCGGAATGGATAAGTAGGTTCGACTACATCCTCACCCAATTTCTTACAGGGGATGGATGTTTTGCCGCGTACCTGTGAAAGGTAGGGAAAATGTGAGCCCGTCGTGCATCTACGAGATTCAGATCGAGATGATGCTTCCATACCTTTTTAGATGTGGGAAATGGGAGCGAGAACAGCAAAGACTGGAAGCCGAAATCGGGAGAATATCGCCGGAGACGGTGGTGACGGCCACGCTCGCCTGGGGGGACCGTTGGGATTGGGTGGCTACCTTTGTCCGGACGGTCCTAAGGATGAAGATTGTAGACATGAATAGGCACCTCGACCTCCCGAAGACGGGGCCCACGTTGGCGTTTCGAGGCACCACAAGCAGTTCCGGGGTGAACAAGTGCCTGTGAGGAAGGGGGAGATTTTAGTGGGTGCAAATCCCACACTTTTGTGCGTAGGCATTAACAAAAAAAATCTTAGGTCTATTTATCTTCTATTAATTCATAAGAGTGGAAAGAAATGGTGTGCAAAATGCAAAGCGTTATCTCTAAAATATTACGCAGAATTGTGGCCAAAAAAAAAATTAGAAGTGAACTTTGATAAAGCAATTCTGGCATTACAATAGCAGATAAGTCATGCAAGGATAATTTATTCATTGCGGGACAGATACCTTCAAAATTTACATACCAAAGAAAGGGGAATCCCCAGATTAAAGGCAATTCAATATTACTACTTGGCTACTTAATTTTATTTTGTAACATACTCTGTTTAGTAAGCCGTGATTAGAATTTAATGAAATCTTCTGGGAAACACTCAAACTTAACTTACTCTTATTATTATTTTTTCTTTCATTTATTTATTTATTAAGGCGCGGCAACATCTGTGGTCATTGGCGCCCGGAGCTTTCTCAGTGCACTGCCCGGCTCTGGACAGTGTTCTTTCGTTGCAGACAACACTGTCCATAAGCGGGCAACGAGCTGTAGAGGCTCCTAGGAAGAAAAAAAAATTTAAGGATAGCACAGCTGGACTCGAAACCGGGTCCTACGCATAGGAGTCCAGTACGCTAACCACTTAGCCAATCCCTTCCCTTTTTTTTCACTACTGTTATTACAATTGATAAATTTCATAACATTACATGAAACTTGGAAATGTTTATTCAAACACAAGCATAACAGCACAGGAACAGTTAACACTATAATCCAATATTGAACATATTCAACATTTAATATGGCGTCACAGATTCTTCAGTACACCCCCAATAAAATCAATTTTTAAAATCAAAATAGTTTAAGTAAAAGTGAAATTACGTTATATTTGTACAATTAGCATTTCATCTTCAAAAGAAAATCGCTATAGCTATTTTGGTGGGGGGGGAAAAAAGGGGGTCCAAAAAAAACTCAAAAACCGGTTAACTAGGTTTTCCTCAAATTTGAAAATTCTAACAATGCTTTTAAAGTAGGTCAATATTATGTAATTGGGCAAATTGTACTTAAGTGGACTTTAAAAAAAATTGCATGTTTCTGTGCCCCCCACCCCCCCACCGCGCACAAAATACCCCAAAAAAATCAATTTGAAAATATTTTAAATCAAAATGATAGGATATTTATCTGCTTAGTAAGTGTATTAAGTTTAGAATAATTATGGAGTAAAACGTGAAAAATTGACGAAAGATAAAGAAACTTCTATTTCAAGAAGAGAAAGAATAATCATTGTTTGACATTCCCATGATCTGTCGTATGCGATATATTTTGTTCACACACACGCACACCATTCCCTAAAAAAAAAAAAAGTTTCAAAACATGTATTTCGGAAAGAAACTCAATTTCGAAATACATAGGCCTTAGGATCGCAATAGGTAGGCTTTCTACTTATCAGCAATGAGATAAAATTAAAAGAAATGTGGACTGTTTTGAAGTGTACACAATAATAGTATATATACGTATATATATATATATATATCCCTTAAATTATTTAACGAGATTAATCTAAGTTAATGACCCTAAAGTTAAACATATGTTTATTATGTGGTACGCATAATAGTGTGATCATTGTGATAGTAGTAGTAGTAGTAAACATTATAGTTTATCAGAGAGTGAAGGAGGAGGTGGTGGGGAAGGTCTGTTAAAACTATCTGGTTACAAGACTGTCAAAACATTCGAGATACTAACTTTTGATTATTCTGTTTGTTATGAACATTCAATTCGAAGTGTTTGTAACAAAAACTAAAATGATCGTTCATCCATGAACGCCGCACGCCCCATATAAAAACAGTATGTTGTTACAATAGACATTATAACATGAAGGGGACCGATGAAGGAATATTCTATCTAGTGTGGTATAAAAGTATAAAGAGTGTCATACAAACACACACACGCACACATTTCTAATAGGGTTGTTTAGTGAAATTATTGTGTCATTCTATACGGCGCACCACACCAGCGCTGTCTGCTGTTATTCAAGAATCTATTTTAATCTAGTGATGATTTTATTTTTATTTAGTTTTCATCTCAAATTACTTAATATATTTACAACTTGTTTTTGTTCATAATATCTTAAGAAATTTTAAATGTCCACTACCTTTAATAATATATTTGTAACTATGTCAATTAATTAATATAAGTTATTTACTAAAAGGATACGATTATAAAACAATTTATAAACCAGAAGCTTCTATCCTATATTAGGAATGGATCTAGGTATAGTTCCATTCAACATTTCCTCAAGTCGCCCTTCATGGTCTCTTCATTTTTTTATTTTTTTTAATTTAAAGTGTGGGCGCGTCAACAGCAATGGTCATTGGCGCCCGGAGCCTTCTCAGTGCACTGCCGGCCTCCAGACAGTGTTGTCTCGTTATAAACAACTCTGGCCACCACCGGAAAGTGAGTTGTAGAGGCTTCTAGGTTGAGAAAATCTATTAAAGGCAGCACCGCTGGACTAGAACCTGGGTCCTCTGCGTGGGAGTCTAGTGCTCTCAACACTGAGCTAATCCTTCCCTCTCTTTAATTTATTCCCCCCATCATGTTTCACACCTACATTCTGCTGCACTTCAAATATATTCTGTATGTTTCGTATTTCAATTTCTCACTTTCTTTCTTTTTTAGTACTGTGTTAATGAACCATATTACTAAAAAACGAATTATTAAATCCCGGCTATTATAAAACCTGATCTGAACAGTTTTAATTTACGGCTCCGAAATTCGGACCACTCCTCCCACTTTGTCAAATAGGAAAATATTGCGACAAATTATAAGCCGTCTGTCGGTAGGACTGCAGAAGAACAGAGTATCCAACTGAGAGATTTACGAAGTGCTCAACGTGATCACCATTTGATACTCAACTCAGGTAATGTAAGGTGGCCAGAATGGAATCCCAAATATAATATTCCGGGTGAACATTTTGGATTCGCAGATTGGATGTCCAGAGAAGTTGTGGTTCTGGTGGGGTATCTGAGTGCGTATCGGATATTAGACTGTTGCACAGATATTATTGGTGGAAACCATAACCCGGAAATCCTATTAGAATTTCGAATTTGTGTTTTCACGGAATGTTTTAATTTTTTTTTTTTTATTTGCAGAGTAAACAAAAAAAAAGTAAAGCGTTTTCAAAGCATAATATTCGAACAGTTTAAATCGGAAACTAAAAATCGCTGCAATTTTGAAATTTCTTTTGATTACATCCAACGGCCCTATAAGGTTTCCATCAAACTAAATGGTTCCTTGCGATTTTCTTACAAAAAGCTCGAACAATTTTTCTGGAAAGTTATTATATGAAAGTCCTCACGCGTTGGTCTAGTGGCTAGCGCACTCGTCTTTCGTGCGAGAATTCAGGGTTCGATTCCAGTGAGGACAAAGTCGGTGTTGACTCAGATCGTGATAAAAAGTGGGAAGCTATAGTTAGTAGCGCCCTAGGTAGCGAAAACCGGAACCAAACGGCCTGGAAACTGCTGCGGCGTGCTTACCACACGTTCCCTATTCAAATTGCCGTCTGTCAAGCATTGGCCCTTCATGGGCTGTTGTGCCGTAGGTTTTTTTTTTTTTATTATTATAATTTTTATTATTATATGAAAAGGAAATATCGAGGGCAATCGCTTTTAATATTTTAAAATGGATAAAGCTTTGGAATTACCGAAATTAGAGTAATTTATTTTTACATAGTTCAGGATTCACTCTATGTCTAATGCTACAAAAAACTCCGAGTAGTTTTGTGACTTCATTATTCTTCTTTTGATAAACATTTCATTTCTATGTTATTGTTATTATTATAAAACCTTGCTATAGTTTAGAAATTGCTAATTAATAAGATAAATAGGCAAACAATTGAAATAAACTATTTTTACGATAGCAGGATGAGTAATGAAATGTAGAAACCAGGTTCGCACAAAGCGATGAATCAGTTGGCTTTATGGATAATCAATATGATACATGTCACAGTGACAAGGACAATGTTTCTGTTTTCTGTAGTTTGTTGAAGTAGTTTGATTTTCAGCGCTGGATAGCACCTGAAATTATGTCAGACTTAACTCTTCCTTCTATCCTCATATTTCTGGCCGTTTCTGGAATTCTTCCAACTTCAAAGTAATTTGGATGGGCAGTCTAGGAGTGCTAGATTTTTCACCTATCCCTATGATATATCCAATACTGGTCAAGAATATGGAAAAGAAGCAACCTATGATATAACATTTCTCATAACTATATAATTTTTGGAATATATAGAATTCGCTGCATTAATTTTTTAGAAAACTATTTAAACTTCATTAAAAAACAAAATATTTCTTTATTATTAAGAAATGTTGTTATATTACAGTAAGGTAACGTTTTAGAGAGGTCGTTGAAATTACAAAATAATCTGCAGTCAGTAATTTAACCGTTCAAAATGGGCCAAGGAAGGAGTATCTCATTATTTTGAAGTTATACATGGGTGGTGGCACATGGAAACATTTATGAAAATTAGCTCCCTTTTACGTGAGTGTTTCTTTATTTTTTTTTTGTTTTTTTTTTTTATGAGCGTAATGAGTAATTTCATTCCAATTAAATAGCTGACGTTGGAATTTTTGTCAAAAGTTTTCTGTTATAAAAGCATTGAAGGTTAACTGTGCATTTATTTTTTATTTTTTTTTGTTACTCTTTACGTTTACTTTAATAGTCCAATTTTTCATAATTTCTTTTCCTTTATTATTTGTTCAATTACTTACAAAGTGAAGAATTATTTAAGTATAGTTAATGAAATATAACGGCTTTAACCAAAAATGGAAACTGTGCAAAAATGCGGCTGTAAAGTTGTAATATTCGAATGCCAGTTATAAATAGTAAACAAATATTTCATTCTGTAATAAACATGAGATCTGATAAAAATAAAGATTTAATTTTGTTTTATGATAATTTCCTTCCTTGAAACTGTTTACTTTTTTTTTCTATTGTAAGTGAAATACTAGGTTTAAGGCAATAACTTCCAGAAATAATTTCCTTGCATCTATCTAAAGGCTTGTTTTTATGATAAAATTAGCTGGGACCTCAAATTTGATGCTTATACTATTTGGATTTTTTAACAATTCGCTTAAAATCTTTTAATTTCTTTGCATTTTTTTTTTTTTTTAAACCATTGTTATTTATTATAATGAATGTGAGAAGAAGTGAATTAATTTAGGAATAAGATAGAAATAAACTAGATGATATACTGAACACTGTATAATAAATAGAAAAACAAACTGCGAAGACATTACACTGTGAATAGAAGTTAGTGAATAAGGTAGCGAGAGACAGTAGTTTTCTACAAGTGAAGTTGGTTATAAACATGACAGAGTGAGGTTAGGTGGGAAATTTAAAAAGATCGACAAGTATTTTCGATAAAAAAGAAATTGTAGCTGATAGTTTTGCCAGTCAAGTTTCTATTGACTCGATTGTCTTGATCTACTTGTGCTTATCTTCGATTTTATTGCAATCTTGATAAGAAAGATATAATTACAAGAAATTTGAGCATATTATCAAAAGGACTTCCAATTTTTATCTATTGTGTTTACGTAAACGGGGGACCTTGTGTATAGCGCTGACCTAAGCGAGAAATCCATCTCGTCTGCACTTAGCCTTTGCATCTGTCTTTTCCTAAGTGTCCAGATTTCGCTTCCATACAGCAATATACTGAAATGTAATTCGTGATGTTGTATTGTATGTTTGTAGTAGCACGAGCGGCTTAGTAAAAGGGCTTGTAAGTATATATGTTTAAGAGAGAAGTATTAGTAATAACAAACTAGTCACCACTGCTAACAATAAATATATTCTATTAAAATAATAACTACAAGTTATTTGCAAAGGCTTTTTCTAGCTTATTATGCACTGGTGCTGTAGAGAGCGAAAAACAAGTGTTCTGCTTCTGAGTGTCTACAACCAACTGTCTTAATAAATGATCTAGAATAAACGCGAATCTCTATCACTGGCATGGGTTTAAGAGAGCGATTCCAGAAGCAAGTGTTCTGGCTTGGGAAGCAGAATGCCAACTGTTCTTGTTTGAAAGCAGAGTGCATACGGTCCGAAGGAATGCCTTTCTTTACAAAACAGTTGGCCAAGTGGCATTGTATTAATTTAACAGATTCTAGTGCCTTTGTTTCCCTAATAGCAATGGCCCCAAATTACAGTACCTTTTCACTGCACTAAGATACATTTAAAATATTAACAAAATTCTATTTTTCATACTATAAAATATTCTAAACTATTTTTCAAAACTATTATTTTAGCATTTCTTTCTTCCACTACAACACTCTGATTAAATATAAATACTTGATAAAATAAATGGACTAAAAGTTGTTAAAATCTTTTATGGCAATGGTAATATGTGGACAGTGATACTGTCCATAGGAGTAGAACGCCTTTAATTTCCTGGGCAGTGAAATTGGCCTTAACAGTACAAAGGGAATATTCACAATTAACTTCAGTTTAATAAAAAATCATAGGCAAGAGTGCAAATACTCGTAAAATCTTTCGTTGTTGTTATTATTATTATTCTAGACAAATCTCAGTCTTTATGAAGGAGAATTCAGGAAACGGATTACTATTGGAAATTATACCATCGTGGTCCTATCAACCCTCTGGTGATATTTTAGTTTCACTATTCTTGTTGAAAAGGTGTTTTCTAAAAATAAAAATAAAAAGTTTAAAAAAAAACAATCTAATGTTATTAATAATAACTATAAAATAATTGGTTTATAAAAAATATATAATATATATTGGCAATTTAATAATAGGCATCTAATTAAAAATTCTTTTCATCCCACATATTACTGCTTTCTTCCCACAATATATGTGGGTTCAGCTCTCCATTAATTAAGAAGTTAATTTATTTATAACTATTATTATAATAAAGATTATATATTTTTATCTAACGTCAATATTTATTATTATGAATACATTGTTTGTTTTTTTTTTTATATGATTATTATATTTGAAATGATTTCTATTGTTTGTTTTTTTATTGGTTTTATATCTTGCGATGATCTGATTGGGTTTTATGTCTTTATTTAATGGATGAAAATATTATTATGTCTATATTAATATTGTCCTAACCTATGAGTGTAACACAAATTACGCTTCATATCTTAATTAAATATTTTAATTTTAATTGATCTATAAATAATTTATTAACTTTTTTTAGCAAAAGCAGTATATGTATGGTTCCATATGTCAGATTTTACTGAGTATGTATGTATGTATGTACTGAGATGATGTATGTATGTACTTATCAACGGATAGTGTTCAGGCACGCATTAACTTTCTCTGGATGATCGCGTCACAGACTATCAAGAGATATATTAAGATTCCTGCATAACTTCAATGGAATCTACACGCGCCGGGTCTTGTTTTTTTTCTCAACGTAGTAGCCCTCCACAGACCAAGTTTATTCTACGTGCTCCCTTTAAAGATTGCACGTATTTCTAGTGCTTGAAACAATTACAAAAATCCGAGTCTTGTTTAGAAAGCGGACGTGTTTTTTTTTAATTTTTGATTCTCTATATTTTAGTACTAGTACCCAAATAAACTAAAAAGTACAATATTATTTGCTCGAATAAGTCCCTTCCAGCATATCGTTCGCGCCTTTACAAATTCACATAGATATCCAGTATAACATTGTCAAATGGAGTTAGGGAAACGGTATATCAACTATTTATGTCAATGTCCCCGTTTCGCTGGTATTAGATTTCGCGTATTTGGGAGGGCATCACTCTCGCAGGAGACTGCCTGGAAGGGTTGGAGTTGAAAGATGTATTAGGATACTGTAGACAAACCGGTAGATTACCGGGGGAGATAAATTAGGTTGATAAATTGGAGGGACAAAAGCCACATAGCTTAGGTCCCGCGCCAGGGGCACCCAGTTATAATAATAAAAACATTATCTAAAGTACAAGTGGCGTCTGAACAAGACACCAGGCTCTATTCCTTCTAGGTCCAACTTCTTCCAGAGCCGCCTGAACCTACAATGTCCCAAAGAGAAAAATTGGAGCCTATTGGAGCCCACCAGGCTGAGAGCATCTTCAGATCTTTTGTTCATACTGGCCATAACGGCCCAGAAGATTCTTAGCCTAGCCTCAGTCCTGGGAATAGTTCTCCAGAACAATGCCATTGAATAGCTCCTCGTTTCTAAGCTCTTCCTGAAGAGCCTAGGCGATTTTCCCAAAAAAAAAACGGTGTAGGCCTCATAAGCTGTTGCCTTCTTGAATTAAACTTCTTGAGAAATACAAGTGCGTCATGCTCTTAAACCAATATTATGTCTCTATTCAATATATGTATTTTTCTATTTATTTATTTATTTAGTGCTTATGGTTATTTAAAAAAATTATATAACTATAAAAAACTACATTTTTTTTTTTTTTTATAGTTATTACTATATAAATAAATCAGAATAATGGATGTTTAAATGTGTAACTTGCCGGAGGTAACAGTCGTGATTGCTATTACACTTCGGTATCTTAGTTGATAATTTCTGCCTGTGAGTATAGCAGATAACCCACTATTAACTAATTACCTAATCGTGCTGCCATAGTAACAAAGTAAATTTTCCAACAAAAGTAACCTATAATTCTTGCTTTTTTGTATTATTTCTTTTTAGACAAATAGCAATACTTCAATAACAGTACTATACCTTTCCAATATAGTTGATTATTAGAGAACGGTATATATACATATTCATGTAGAAAGATATTTTTTGATTTACAATGGTGTTTACATAAACTGGACACTGCCAGTTTGTAGTTATTACACAAGATAAAAATAAATATAAATAACAAAAAAAAAAATAAAGAAATATGTAATATACTTACAATTTACGCTAGCACACTTAATATACGTATACCGGCTTACATGAATGTAAGTAATATCGTAGCAAGGACTCCTATCATGCCTTCTATTATATATATATATATATGTATGTATATAAAAGTTTAGTTTTAATTTTATGACAAATTAGATTACCTTATTGTAAATTATGATTTCTTAAAACTATATACATATATATTATAAATTTCATTATTTTATTTTAATAAACTCATTATTTATAAAAAAAACTCGAAAATATTCTCTTTTTAAATCTACTTTCATTTTTTTTATATATTTATATTTATAAAATTACTTAAGAAATTATCGAATTACACTTCATGATATATTTCTATATATATTTTATAATATCAGATATTTTTTCCGGTTAGCCTGTTTCATTTTGTAATCATCGACCGGTTTGGGCCGCATCGCTAAACATCAGGATGTCCTTGGTAGTACAAAATTATTTTTAAATTTGGCTAGATATACAAAAACAAATTAAAATTTACAGATTAAATAAACAAAAACTACTGGTATCTTATAGTTGAATAAAGTAATAGTTATAAGTTGTCCTATTTCTATTTACAAATTTGTATTACTAATATTTTTGTCATTCAAAGCCCTAGTGGATCCATAACCTCAGCAAAAATCTAATGTGAAGCAACCCACAAGCCTTTTTTACTCTTAAAATTATGTCAAATGAAACTATAAGAATTGCTATTAAGATAAAGTCTTGTGACTTGCAAGTATCCACACCAATGTTTTGGTTCTCTTATTACTTTCTCTTACTCCTAGTAAGAGGAAGTATTGTAATCGTGTCAAATTTTCGATATCGAGTTTTCACCGGAAATATCCGTTTTAAGGTCCCCTGAGACCAAAAAAGTGATTTCTAGTAAATGGTCTGTGTGTGTGTGTATGTGAACAGCATAGCTCAAAAAAGAAAAACATTAGAAAGTTGAAACTTGATATTACGTTTAGTTACCACCATGAGATCTGACGGTGCCGTTATCTGTCAAAATTCCTCAACCAGAAGTACCATATTACTAGTTTTTTTTTTTTTACGTTTTTGTGATTTTTCTCAAAAATGGCTCCGAAGATTTTCTTCAAATTTCATACATCATCTATACTTACAAAAGAGCTACAACTTTTATTTAAAACATTTCTCTGGAAAAATTCATTAAAGGGCAGTTATGAGGGAAGGGTTGGGGTTAGGTTTTCACCTAAAGTGCTATTTCAGTTTATTAGACAGTTCTGTCATCTAAATAATGTTAATTAGAATTAAATATGTTGAAATTCCGAGTTTGAAAAAAAAAATCGGATAACCGGAAGTGCGTTTACTTTATCACTTTATTAAATAATTTGTTTTCACGTTTTTCGCACTTTTCTCAAAAATAGCTCCGACGCTTTTCTTGAAACATCTAATATAAACTAAACATACAATGATCTACAACTTTTATTTAAAACATTTCTCTGGGAAAATTTATTTAAGAGCACTTTTAGGGGAGAGGGTGGGGTTATGTTTTCAACTAAAATGCTATCATAGTTGATTATATACAATTCTATCATCCAAAGAAAATTAATTAGAAATAAATAGATGGCCAAAAATTCGGGTAAATTCAAAGAAATTAGTAAACCGGAAGTGCGCTTTTACTGAACAGTTTTCGACGAATTTCATTAAATTTATTACACAAACTATAAAAATTTGTCAATTATAATTTTGAGAACTGGAGTAAGAGAAAGTTGTGTAAGTGTTTCACACCAGATTTTTTTTTCTTATGCAGTTTCTCAAGTTATAAATTGACCAACTTTTTTAAAATTCGAAATTTTTTTCTAAACATTTTTGTTTCTTTAATTCCCCACCAGGTGATGGATTTAAATTTTAATTTGTTAATAATAAATTTTATTTGAAATCTTTAATAGTGTAATGAACATCTTTTCTCCACCAAATTGTATTTAAAATCAATTTCTTTCTTTATACTTTTCGATAGTAAGTTTTACAAAAAAAAAATCAGGTATTTGAGGTCACAATAGATTCAAAAAGTTGTTTTTAACAAATCGACTTTGTATATTCGTTTGTGATTTATTCCAAAATTAGCAAATCTTTGGAAACTCAAACTTGATCCTCCCTTTTTGTGTCACTAGTGGATCATACCACTAAGGATGTTAGTCGAACTCTCTCAACTAGAAGTGCAAATTTACTGAAAATTAGCTTTTTAAGTTTTCACAATTTTATCGAAATTGTAGTGGAAGAAAGAAATGAAAGAAAATAATAGTTTAGAATATTTTAAAGTATTTTAGTGCAGTGAAAAGAGTCAGGTACTGTAATTTAAGGTCATTGCTATAAGGGGAGACAAAGGCACAAGAATCCGTTAAATTAATACAATGCCACTTGGCCAATTGTTTTGTAAGAGAAGGCATTCTTTCGGACAGTCTGCATTCGGCTTTCAAAGCCAGAACACTTGCTTCAGGAAACGCTCTCTTAAACTCAATGCCAGTGATAGTGATTTGCCTTTATTCTATATAAACATCCGATTTATTAAGATATAGTTGTGATATTCAAATACTTAAATTTGCTTAGAGAATAATATATTTATTTTAAAAACAGTGGTGAGCTCTTGATTATTTCTAATACTTCTCTCTTAAACATATATACTTACAAGCCTTTATACAAAACCGCTCAAGCCACTACAAACTACAGCAACACATCACACCAATAACATTTCAAAATGTATGCACAGTTTCTTTATCTACCCTGCATTTCTCTACTATTTCAATCATTGTTGAGGTTGAATAAATGGTGCCCGATATAGATATACAATGTAGTCTCAATTTAAGGTAATCCCACTTTTCTATTGTTTCTCTGATCTATGTTAGCTATAATTTCAACCATTTATTCAGTATAATTGAAAAAATTCCATCATGAAAAATTGTAGGTAAATTGTAAGTTTTAACTTGATTTATTTATTTAATTTTAAAAGAATACCTGCTAGCTGTTACATTGACTGTGTAAATTATGAACGTAGATATTATTTTCCTTTCCTAAAGTGATTTTCTTGGAATATTGAGTGTTATCTTTGATG
The DNA here is from genome assembly GCA_011037195.1 of Triatoma infestans. NCBI lineage: Eukaryota > Metazoa > Arthropoda > Insecta > Hemiptera > Reduviidae > Triatoma > Triatoma infestans. Next base: position 19,706 of record JAAEAF010003519.1, read on the forward strand.
GCGCCTCGATTGTAATTTTTACCTCAGTTATAGCAATATAGTGAAACTACCCAGTAGAGGAGAATAGTAATGGGGAAAACAACCATAAAGGGAGCACATAGCATGTTGTTATGAGTTTGTAAGAAGGGTGGACGGACGTTCAGTACTAATCAGAACTACCAGCTAGTCAGCCCACCTCTACAGTCTATAGAGCCGCCCCCGGGGCCATACAAGCTTCTAGTACACAATCTAAATGTCACGAGGCGTAGCAGCCCAAGCGTATCCTCTATACCGTAATTAGGACCCGCTAAAACCCTCCCACCTATACAATCTCATTCATTCTCTTCCTTTTTATTTTTTTTTTATCTACTGTCTCAACAAGAGAGTAAGTCTTCCATTTACTTTATCTCTCTGCAATGTCTCCTCAGTAAAACAGCATTATCAACGTGATTATATTTTTCATCAATCATCAATCCTAAAACCCATTTTAATGTATTCTCATCAATACCTTGTGGTAAAATGTGGTTGTGGTAAAATGTCTTACAAAATTACATTTTAGTAATGTTCATCAATATTAGATTTTAGAGGAGCTTTATTCTTCACTTTGTGTTTTACTAAAATTTCCTCGATGATGTAATCCAATCATCATTGACATAATATCATATTTGAAGTTCTATAATCGAAAAAGTAGATTTTTAATATTAAATTTTAATCATTTTAGACACACATCAAACAATAAAAATCAAAAATTACAAGTCTTTAAGATTTGAGTGGCACTAAAAAAAAAATAATCTAGGTTAACCTCAAATATGATTTGAACGAATTGGAAGATATCGATGCCCGTTGTTCGATATGTTCTATACTGCGCTATTTGTTTTGAGCGATTTGTGTAAGTAAGTTCTGTACCATAAGCGGGATAAATCTGCGATTATATTTCTCTAACAAGTCATTTGACTTTTCTATTCTTTATATTCGTGTTTAGTAGTGGAAAAAGTAAAAACGCAATTCCAAGTTAATTAGTATTTATTATGGTCCATTTTATTACCTCGGATATCTATCGCTGGGTTTCAGTTAGTTTTTCAATATATCCGAATTTATTTTTAGATTTGAAAGATATCCCATACTGCTACAATGGATTGTATTCTGATTTCAATAGGTTGTAAAATTATATCTATTAGAGTTTTTTTGATAGCTTAAGTGGTTTTGAAACTGTGACTTTCAATTCTTCATGAAAAAAAAATACATTTTCCAATATTGGACGTCAAGCAGTTTTCAAGCCAATCTTTAAAGATAAATCTTCGATACATAAAAATAATTTTATGAAAGATTCATGACGCAATTTGAATTTGAGTCAATGAATTTCGCAAGATAATATCAGTCCCCCTTCTTTTCTTTTTTTTTAATTGCAATAAATCTTTAAATTTATTTCTGACAACAGTCTATTAATATAAATAATATGGAGTAAGTAATATATATGTTAAGACGTTAATGGTGGATATATAGTTGCTACTCTACATTTTTTTTTCAGCAAAAAACTATATAAAACTCAGACCATGTGTTTATTAATGGAAATTCCTTGTTTTAAAATCATTAACTATATAACATTTATATATTATTAATACACATTAAAATATATAGCATATATTAATTTTATTATACTCTACTCTATTAATAATATATATATGTGTATATAGACATTTGTATTGCTCTTTATTCATGACATAAAATCTGCCACAATGATATTTAAAAAAAAGTATTAATGTATTATTTAAATTTTTATATCGTAAAAATAATCGCAGTAATAATAATAATATAGATACTAGTACTTTTTAAACTAAAAGATCGTTAATAAAGTTATAACTAATATAACTATTAAAAGAATATGTAAATCAGAAGACTTTTTTAAAATTAAATTTTGTTAATTAATGGAAATTTAGTTTATTGATTTACGTATTTTATGGTATCATTCTATTAATACTCTTTGTTCCCAGATAGAGATAAACTTGCAACCAGCTTAAGAAATTCCCTTAAGAACTATTTAATCACCTAACAAATAATATCAATATCGATTCCAACATTAAAGAAATTCATTTTAGCTTTTTTTCAAGAAAATTGCAAAAATCTTAGAAGTCTAATCTATAAAGTTGCAACTTCCGATTAACCTATATTCTATAGATTTGGAATTCTAGTAATTTTTGTACAAATTCTTCAATATTATATAGATCGTAGAACATTATTATTATTAGTATTATTATTTTAATTATTATTATATTATTATTATATATTATTTATTATTATTATTTATTATTTTATTATTATATTATTATTATTATTATTATTATTATATTATTATTTATTATTATTATTATTATTATTATTATTATTATTATTTGTCCTGTGGGGAGGGACCAAAAACCTCGCTATCCAAAGCCCCACTGGGCCCATATATTTACCCCAAGAAAAACAAACAACAAACCGGTTCTAGAAGAAATATCCAGACCCGGGTCTAATCCATGTAAGATTCACTGCAGGCCGAACAAATCGGACAATAACCTTAAGGGGAAATAGCCTAAGCTCTTCCACAGACATTGTGTTCCGATCAAAGGTCCTGAATCTAATTTCCACACAACCCAGGCAATCTGTCATAAGATGGATGGATGTTTCCTCCTCTGCCTCAGAGACTTTACAAAATGGATCCGGCATGAACCCCATTGCGTAGAGATGTCTCCTTAAACCACAATGTCCAGTAAGTGATACAACTAGATGTCTGAGAGATCTCCATGAAAAACACAGCAACGTCTCATTAATAGCCCCTTTCTGGGCCCACAATGAGCCATTTTGCACTGTGGACAACCAATTGTGTTCATCCATAAGGATGAATACTGTAAAGCTGACCATGACTGGAAGGAAGCCTGACAGACATGTGCCAGAAGACACGGCAAGGGAGAGGGCGTCTAATTTGGCAAATCTATCCACTTCCTCATTCCTAAAAATTCCCATATGACCTCGTATCCAGACTAGAAGCGCATTCTTCAGAGAAGAAAGGACTCTTCCAGTTTTTTAGAACATTCTAACACCAACCCAGAAATGAAGAAACATGAATTCAGCGCCTTCAGCGCAGCTTGGCTGTCTGAGCAGATACAAACATCTTTTAAGTTAGTGTTACGTACCCTCTCATCCAAGAAACTACAAAGAATAGGATAAACCTCAGTCTGGAAGGCTGTGATCCATTCACCAAGAGATACATCCTTAGAGAACTTTATATTGTACTGAGTGGAATTTTAAAGTAAAACTTATCGTTATGTTGCTGTTCCCCCCCAGAAACCCAAAAAATCATTTTTTTTTTTTTTAAATTACTAATAAAAGTGATAAGCATTTATATGTCTAGCATTATAATATATAAAGTATAAAGAAAATCACAAAATGGTGGGGGAAAAAAAAATCATTTAGTAAAGACATACTTCCGGTTAGTGTATCTTGACGGAAATATAGTACTAAAAGACGGTGATAGTATTTAAAAAAAAATAATTTGAGTTTTCTGCGCTTTTTCGTCACTAAATACATTATTTACGTACTTATAACCTTAAACCATATATATCCGATGAAAACTCAGTATCAAAATTTGGACACAATTCGTTATACTTCTTCCCCTTACAAACTAAATTTGTAAACATTAGGTGTGTTTGTATGTTAAAATGTGAAAGTAATTAGCATAACTCAAAAATAAAACCAAAAAAAATCAAAGAAAGTTCAAAGTTGACATTTCATTTAAGGAGCTTGACATCTCCCGTAAGGAGATTCGATAATTAGTTTTTGGTAAGACGTAAAACCAGAAGTAAAACCCTTTTAGATTTGAGAAATTTTTCTTTTCTTTTTTTATGTTCGATTTTCTTGAAAAATTTTCAACCATTTCTTTAAACTTTTTAGAATTATTACATATAGAATATTTATTTTAAAACTTTTATCGGGAAAATTCATTTCAGGGGAGGGGATTATTATACTTTATATATAAAGTGCTAATATTTCTTTAATTGAATTTATGCAAATCTTTTCTTCTTTTTTTTCATTTGAAACATTTTTCTGTGAAAATTAATGTTAGATTATTTCGAACGGACATTTCATTAGGATTTCAGAAGTTCCATCTTCTGTTACACCACATTAAGAGAAACTTTACACTTAAAATTATGTCAAATGAAACTTTAAGAATTGCTGTTAAGAGAAAGTCTTGTGAGTTGCAAGTATCCACACCAATGTTTTGTTTCTCTTATTAATTTCTCTAGTAAGAGGAAGTATTGTAATCGTGTCAAATTTTCGATATCGAGTTTTCACCGGAATTATCCGTTTTGAGGACCCCTAAGTACAAAAAAGGGGTTTTTAGAAAGTGGTCTGTGTGTGTGCGTGTGTATATCAATAGCATAGCTCAAAAACCTTAAGCTATTAAACCGCAGAAAGTTGAAACTTGATATTCCGTTTACGTATCATCATGGGATCTGACAGTACGTTATCTGTCAAAATTCCTCAACCGGAAGTACCACTTTACTAGTTGTTTTTTTTACTTTTTTGTGTTTTTCTCAAACATGGCTCCGATGATTTTCTTCAAACTTGATATATCAACAACATATACAACCTGCTACAATATTTGAAAAATTTCTCTGGGAAAATTCATTTAAGGGCAGCTGTGGGGGAGGGGATGGGGTTAGGTTTACATCTAAAGTGCTATTTCAGTTTATTAAACAATTCTGTTATCTAAATAATATTTATTAGAATTGAATATGTTATTGAAATTCCGAATTTGAAAAAAGTCGGATAACCGGAAGTGCGTCTACTTTACAAGTTTACTAAATGATTTTTTTCTCACTTTTTCGCAATTTTCTCGAAAATGTCTCCGACGATTTTCTTGAAACTTCGTATATAAACTAAACATACAATGATCTACAACTTTTATTTAAAGCATTTCTCTGGAAAAATTCATTTAATAGTACTTTTCGGGGAGGAGTAGGGTTATCTAAAGTGCTATCATAGTTGATTATATAATTCTACCATCCAAACAAACTTAATTAGAAATAAATAGATAGCCAAAATTCCGAGTTTCAAGGAAAGTAGTATACCGGAAGTTCACTTTTACTAAACAGTATTTTTCAGTTTTCGATCGAATTTCATTAAATTTAGTACACAAACTATAAAATTTGTGAATTATAATTTTTTAGAACTGGAGTAAGAGAATGTTGTGTGAGTGTTTGACACCAGATTTTTTTTTTCTTTTAATACAAACAACAAATTACTTTTGCATGTTGACCTATAGACCTCATGAATAAACATGTAAAAATGGAACTCGTGCTCAAGTTATGATCCGTTATTATAACACCTAATCAATTCATTTAGAAATCTATTTATTGTCATTTAATATTATAACTGATATATTTAAAAAAAAAGCACCCTCCATTGACTCTCAACGGTTTAATCCTATTATGCAAATTATCACAATATAGATCGTACACCAAACATCTGGATAGCTTTCTTTAAACCCTTTAAAGATATACCTGTCGCGAATGTTTTATTATAAAATGTTTGAAATACTTTAAGAAAACATTTGTTTTTTTTATATTAAATCATAAAATAAATTATGTTATATATACTTTTTATCTATTTCTTTGGTATTTGTAACTCGTTATATAGCCAGTACCACCTTTAATAAGAACTGATAATATTTATTGTAATAGTACAAAATAAATATAATATTATTTAAAAGTCCTTCCCAACTAAAATTGATGTTTTAATGATTCCATTAGATTATGTTTAATAGACAAAATGAATTGTGCACTTGTCCATTTTATTAGAAATATATATATTATATGCATAGTATCCGAGGTCACCATATTGCAGATTTAATCTTAATTCATGGTCTCCACAGAATTTTTGATATTACTTGTTAGAAAACCTTTTTAGAGAATTTTAAAAATTCATTTTCTTACTTAAGGAATATATAAAATTTTTGTTTTAGGATATAAGATGCAAATTTAGTTATATTCCTTGGAAAAGAATCGTTCATCAGCTTTTTTAAGTATTTCTTAGGCCACAATGTCCTCTATGAAAACAAAGTTTGCAATCGCCTTTACAATATGAATTCTATATATCACATTCTTCTTAAAACTGTCTAAAATTGTAAAAACCGTAGTATGAAGCAAGCTTTGACATACCAGCTAAGGATAATAAATTTCTTGAGTGAAAGAGTTGAGATGTATTGCAAGGCTAAATCCACCATTTTAGTAACTTTAGTTTTATTCTTAAGACCCACTCGTATTTTACATTGGCGACATAGGATAATGGGCAAATCAAAAAATTGTGAAAAAAAATTTGGTTCTTACCATTGGAAAAGCATGTCTGTGAGGTGTGTTAATAAACTTCGCCAGGGTCTCTCTAAATTATTTTCCTAAAAAGCTTTACAAGTCTAAGAGATAGTCTAATTAATAGCGCTGAATAATAAGAGGAAAAGGAGAGGGATTAACTTCCCACGCTGAGGTCCCTGGTTCGAGTCCAGTGCTACCCTTAGATTTTTTATCTTCCTAGGAGCCCTACAGCTCACTGTCCGGTGATGGACAGTGTTGTTTATAGCGAGAGAACACTGTCCAGAGGCCGGCAATGGACTGAGAAGGCTCCGGGCGCTAATGACCATAGATACTGACGCGCCTTAAATTAAAAAAAAAAAAAAGAAAAAAAAAAGAGGAAAACTGAAATGTCTATTTAGCAATGGTGTTAGTTCCGATTTTCTTGAAACTTGGAATTTTGCAACACATTGAATCGTCCTTAATATTGTGTGTTGCAACTGTACAATCAACTGAAATGAACAGAGGGAAGTCAAAGTCAGAGCTCTCTCACAAAACTGGTAAATTGAAAAATTTCACAACTCTATAACCTTTAACCAGAAAATTTTTATCAAATATACCATGTAAAAAAAATAAAAAAAAAATCTGGTGTGAAACACTCACACAACTTTCTCTTACTCCACTTCTCAAAATTATAAATTGACAAATTTTATAATTTGTGTACCAAAGTTAATGAAATTCGTCGAAAACTGAAAAAACTGTTCAGTAAAAGCGCACTTCCGGTTTACTAATTTTTTTTTTGGAATCTCTGAAGTTTGGCCATCTATTTATTTCTAATTAATTTTGTTTGCATGGTAGAAATGTATATAAACAACTATGATAGCACTTTAGAAACAAAACATAACCCCAAAAGCCCCCTTAAAAGACTTCACTAGGAGAAATGTTTCAAAGTTGCAGCTCTTTATATGTGTAGTACACATTCCTAATTTAAAGAAAATCCTTGGAGCCGTTTTCGAGAAAATACCAAAAACTAAAAAATACATTTCAGTAAAAACGCACTTCCGGTTATCCGATTTTTTTTCAAACTCGGAATTTCAACAACATATTGAATTATAATTATTATTATTTAGATGATAGAAATGGTCAACAAACTGAAAGAGCACTTTAGATGAAAACCTAACCCCACCCCTCCCCCAAAAGTGCCCTTAAATACATTTTCCCGGAGAAATGTTTCAAATAAAAGTTGTAGATCTTTTATAAGTGTAGTTGATGTAAGTAGTTTGAAGAAAATCATCGGAGCTATTTTTGAGAAAAATTGCAAAACAGCAAAAAATCCTACTAGTAAAGTGGTACTTCCGGTTTAGGAATATTGACAGATAACATACGATTTTTTTGTTTTTGAGCTATGCTGTTCATATACATACATACACACACACACACACACACACACACACACACACACCATTTGCTAAAAACCACTTTTTTGGACTAAGGAGACCTCAAAACAGATATTTCCCATGAAAACTCGATATCGAAAATTTGACACGATTGCAATACTTCTTCTAATGTAAAAATCTTGGGAAGAAATTTCCAAAAGAATGCAGTAAAACATAAAAATAAAAAATACCCTCATTAAAAAAATACTTCCAATTTATCGATTTTTATCTAAAACTTTGGGTCGAATTCCCTGGCCTTATCTAAAAGGTCTTTCTATTACTTCCGTTTTTTTAGATATATCTGTTCAGTTACACACAGATTCATATAAAACAGGCATTATTATATTTATTAATAACCTGAACACTTAACATTATAACGTACGCTAAATTTCGCGTATTTGCTTGCAATTTTTTTTTTTATATACACATTACTTTTATTAACATCTTTGAATACTCTATTGTCTGACCACTCATCAAGTGGTAGATCGTATAAATAAAAATATTGTAACGGTATGCTGACATTTCTACTAAAATTTAAAGTACAATGCGAAATATCTGGAATGTTATCGCGTACGCTAGCATCAGCAAACAAGCATGATGCAACTTCCGATCTTTGAGCAGCGTCCATATTATGGTTTATAACATTGTAAAATGAGGTATTGAAATTTTTGAAATAAAGAGCAATAGATTTTACTTTAAAAAATTATATTTATATTAGTGAGAGAATGAAGGCTTTTATTGAATTTCTGGGACCTTAAGGTGGCAATTTTTATTAGAGTACTACGCTCTTTCCATCGTTAAGTTTCTGACATTTTTTTGGCCAGAGTTCACTTGTAATTACAGTTTTTTTCTCAATTTTACTCATCTTTGGCTAGGTAAATAAGACTAAGGTCCCTCCAGTAGATCTCCTTTAAGACGAAAACGATAAAATACTGGAACACTTTTGGAGAAAATCAATATAGTAAATTAAAAAATTAAAAAAAAAATCATAATATAGCTTCATTTTTCAATATCAATTTTTTTATAAATTTTACTATTATTTATTTTGTTGTTTTTTATGTTAAAAGCGAACAGTTGACAGCGATTTGAGTAATTTCTTTTTTTGCTTGAAAGAGGCCGCCATTATATGGCTACTTAGAAGATTGTAAATAATTATTTATTGATTATTCTCAAATCAATATATAACTACAGTATTTTTACTGTTTGTTATAGTTTTTATTGAACCCAACTACTCATAAATAATTCAATATAGTGAATCCCTTAAGAGTTGTACAATCTGCCAGGAATAAAACTTCCTCACACCAATGTCTAGCTAACACACCCCCTACTCATTTCGTGCACAAAGAGCATGCGTGTTTTACTACGCATGCTTTAAATCCTAGTTTACTATCATGCTATTGGTCTGTATTATATATGGTAGCAATCATTTTTTTTTTTTTTTTTTTTAATTATTTTCAGTGGTTTACTGGTAAATAGCCCCTTCTTTGCATGTAATGCCTTGTTCACAACTAAACTATAAAGAAATAGATAGAAATTGTAGTAGTAATATCTGTACAACATGCCGTCAACGGGGTCAAATGATTACTCTAAATGCCATCTGGAGACGTCTGCTAAATATGGAGGTTAATTAATATTTTATATAGTATCAGCACAAAGCTCACCATCACCACAGGGCTAAGCGGGGTTCTCCTCGCCTTCAACACCATATTTAATATAAATACAATTTATTACCTATTCATTTAAACGTTTTTTTTATATTTTTTTTCCACTTTTTTCCCCCCTACTGATTTAATTATACCTTTCACTAATGCAATTTGCACTAAATAATTTATTATTTATTAAGTATAATTAATAGTGGAATAAATGTATACTAAATTGAGGAAATTAATTTTATATTTTTTTATTATAATGAAAATTACTAAAAATTAGAGAGATGAGATAATAAATAACTACTTTCTGTTTAATTTTATGTATTATATACCAGGGTTCTAAATAGGGTTCTAAAATTTTGTAAATTTGACAACAAAAGAAATATTTATTCGTTTCATCCAGAGATTATTTTCCATGGATAGCGTTCTTCATTTTATAGCCATCGACTGGTTTCCGGCGTACTCCTCTCATGATGAACCCCTTAATCACGACTAGTACCAATAATAATAAAGATTCTCGACCTATCTATTAATAACTGCAGGAAATCTCGGAGGATCTGTCAATAAAAAATTACAATTTTTTTTTTTTTTTAAAAACTTTTCCAACGTTTCGACAAATTTATTGTCTTCTTCAGGGAGAAAATTTTAAAAAAATATTTAATCGGTGTTACATATAATCGGTGTTACATATCGGCGTCTAACAGAAACATTTCCTTGAAGTGAACTTTCTACACAAACTTGGTGAATTTGCTATGACGATGGATGGAAAATCCGAAACTGGTCAGGAACAAAAATGAATTTACATGCTACGACGGATAAAATACTAGATCATATCATTGAGTTGAACACTTGAATCCCAGATCTTAGGCGAGAATCTAATCCAGTTCCATGATATCGTGGTTCTTCTAAATCTTGTATATATTTAGTATAGTACGTTATGTATCAATTGCGATCCTTAATTTATGGTGTTCACTCCTAAGACCAGTCGCTAATATTACCTTTGATTTTAGCTCAATTTATGTTTAGGTAAAAACCTGAGAAACCCTTATATTAATATATAAAAATCCTTATTAATTTTTTTAAAAAAATCTAAATGTTCTCCTTATAATTATATAAATATAATATAATTGTATAAATAATATACGGTCTGACTATAAATGTATTTGTTTCAATTTTTTTTTAATGAAATAAATCATTTTATAATTTACTTTCAACCAAAATTCTATCCAAATGGATGTATATGATTTGAGCATTTTTATAATTTGGAAGAGAAGTAGCTAAGCTGCCTAAAGGAAGCTGATTAGCTAATAAGGGTGGTTTGCATCACAATTAGCACAATATGCATAGCAATAAATCGTCAAGCTAAAATGAAATGTTGTTCTATTAGTTCTAGTTGAACGTAATATGCCTTGCAGGTGTTCATATTAGTTCTCCACAATTTATTCTTATATTTACAATAAAATAAATAAAAAATACTTGAAAAATTATTAAATTGCATATATTAATATTTATAGTAAAAAATAGTAAAAAAAGGATCCTGGTTTTTGTTGTTTTTTTTTATTTTTTTTATTAGTAAATATTAAATCATAATTATTTAAGTTATAATAATTATGTTGATTGTTTTAAACATTATCTAATAGCGGGGCTAATAATAATTTGTAATTAAAGTTAATTTTTTTTCTGTGTATTGTTAGTTTTTTTTTTTTTTTAATTATCACCGATTATCCCTTGTCTTCCCCCTCCCCCCTTAAATGATCAGATAATATTATTTATCCAATTATTTACTTGATTAAATCAGTTTAAATCATCATTAATTACTTCCTTATAATAAAAATTATAAAATAAATGGTGGTTACTTTTTACCAGAATTTTTTTTGCAATATCCATGCGCGGATTTGCTATATACTTTTCATCTTACGTATAATGATTTAAACATCGTTTAAAAAATATTTAATTAGTTATGAATTTGAGGCTGATCCTCAAAGTTCTGTATAGTGAGAAATTTCTGAGAACTTGGAGCACATAATGTGAGAAGGAGAGGAAATTAAAAGGAATAGGTGACAAGATGAAATAATAATGCTAAATAATATGCTGAACACTGTATAATGAATTGAACTCACAATGCCAGTATATAGAAGTTAGGTAGCTAGAGATATAGTCTGAATGATGAGAAATGTAGTAGAAGGTTGCTGACTCGTTGTTATCTAGTCATAAACTGTTGTAAAAACTGTGCCCTGAAGAGGCTAGCTCGGCTGTACATACACAGAGCCTACCACCTTAAGGCGCGTTCTCACGTATCAAGTTTAATTGACCAATTTTTAGTTAATCAACAGAAGTTGAATGAAAAAACCTAGTGAGAAAAATTTGCTTTCAATAAAGTTGATCAACTTTTTAGTGGATCAACAAAAAGTTTTTGGCCGAGTCAAAATTTATCGTTCAAGTATGACGTATCTTTCAATCGAAACCGCCATCTTTCAAGTAGTGTCAAGTGTGAACCTCTGAATTGCCCAATTGGCTTCTCAGTTTGCTTTCAACCCATATAAAGTGTTCCGTGTTATTATTGAAACGGTTTGATCGATTTCAGTTGAAACGTATCAACCAAAACTGATACAAGTCGCATTCAACTTTTGCTCCGATCAACTATAATCGGACAACTAAAGTTGACTCGTGAGAATGCGCCTTTAGTCTGGGGCCTACGTAGCGAGTAATAAATTGATTCATTTTTTGTGTTTTTCCGCTCTTTGGATCTCCATTATAAGCAGTTTAAAAAAGATCTAAGTTTAATAGGCATCAAAGTGCCACTTCAACCACTCATTACATCCACTTTCACGCTCACTGCAAAGTATTGGCGAATTTGCTTTAACTAAGATAGCCAATTAAAGCTGGAACGCTGGAAGCTGCCTCTAGCGGTAAGTGGAAGTGTATTAAGCTGATCATTTGAGGTGCTTAATCACCTTTGAAGAGTCCAACTTACAACAAGTAAGAATTCTAACTTGTCATATCATTCTTCAAGCAACTCGCAACATATTATTTCAGTTTCTTTAATACAACTTAACTCAGCGATTGGAAGCCACTCGCAACTAATCTACAATCGGCACGCTACCCAAATGTAATGTAATGGTGATGAGTATTTGTAGTGGCTTGAGCGGTGTTGTAAAAGGGCTTGTATGTATGTTTAAGATAGAAGTATTAGTAATAATCAAGAGAGCACCACTTGTTTTTAAAATTAATATATTATCTCTAAGTAAATTCAAGTACTTTACAATATCACAATTATAAATCAGAAGTTTATCTAGAATAAATGCAAGGCTCTTATGTTTTAACTTATATCTGACACTGATTTGAAGAGAGCGATTCCTAAAGTAGTGTTCTGGGTTTTAAAGCAAAATGCAGACTCAGTTGTTTGAAAGCAGAAGTCAGACTGTCCTAAGGAATGCTCTCTCTAGCGGAGAAATTTTCTTTTACAAAAAGTTACCCTAACGGGTTTTTGTGCCTTTGTTTTCCTAATAGCAATGATCCCAATTTACAGTACCTGACTCTAAAATACACTCTTTTTGAAGGTAAATTCACAGCACTAAGATACATTTAAAATATTAACAAAATACTATTTTTCATATGGGAATTTTTGGGAATGAGGAGGTGGATAGGTTTGCCAAATTGGGTGCCTCTCTCCCTTTCATTGGTCCAGAGCCTGCTGTTGGTGTGTCTTCTGACACATGTTTGTCGGGCTTTCAGACGTGGATGACCTCACAGCACTCATCCTTATGGATGAGTGCAGTGGGTTGTCGGCCGTCTAAAATGCTCATTGGGGGCCCGGACGGAGCTTTGAGTAGTGGGGTGCGATGTCTTTCACGGACCTCCCTCAGGTATCTGGTTGGATTCCTCACTGGGCATTGTGGTTTAAGGAGACATCTCTATATAATGGGACTTGTGCCTGACCATTTTTGTAGAGTTTGTGAAACTGAGGAGGAAACACCCATGCATTTGATGACGAATTGTTTGGGTTGTGAGGAGATTAGGTTTAGGACCTTCGGCCGGAATAGGATGTCGGTAGAGGAACTTATGCTGTGTCCTTTTAAGGTTTTGGTCCGATTTGTTCGGTCTGTTGTGAAACTTAGATGGTTAAAACCTGGGCCTGGATTTTCATTCTAGTCCCAGTGGTAGGTATTCTTTAGGGGCAGCTATATGGGCCCGAGGGGGCTTTGGATAGCGTAGGGTTTACTCCCCTCCCCTTTTGGGAATAATAATAATAATAATAAAATACTATTTTGGATACTATAAATTATTCTAAACTCTAATCTATTATTTTTCTATTTCGTTCTTCCACTACACAACCAACCATCATTATTCTGAGTGTGCGCTCGGTCACACTCTCTGTTAGCTCTATACAATCTCCTCTGTTCACTCAGTAATACTGTAAATATTTTAAGTTCATGTGTTCATTCAAATTTCATTTCACCATCAAATCCCGCCACCCATTACAAGGAAAGCTATATAAAGCATATTATTTTAAGGAATAATTTCATAAATAGAAGAGAGAAAATAATTTTAAATAACAAGAATAGTATCAAAGAAAAAAAGAAAAAAAATTATTAAACAAACTGAATACATTTGTTGAAAAACTAGAAAGAAGTAATTATTATTATATATTTCTTTTAAAATTTGTTTTTTTTTTTTATTTATATATTTTTTCCCCATAGAGCAGCTGTCAATTTTTCTCCTTATTTAGTTGCATAAATAAATGTGAGTTCACTATACAAAACATTAAAACTAACTATTCAATATTAAACTTAAAAGATTTTTATACGGGGAGCGGGAATCTTGATTATTATACGGAGACTTTTATAGACTTCACTTAATTACAACCTGGTGCATAGATAAACTCTATATTAACCAATCGCTTAAAGAAAAAAATAAATAAATAAATAAATAGAAGAATAAACTAAAACAAATATAAACAATTTTTTTTCTGATATATTAAAAAAAACAAAAAGTCTTGATTAAATTGATTTTAATAGAATTAATAAAATAATTTTTTTTTTTATTAAATAATTTAATTTGTTATACGTGAGAAATTAAGTAAAATAATTAACTTGAAGCCACAGGTGTAAATATTGTTTTTACAAAATTATTAATAGATCGATCAATTTAATTTTTTTTTTTTTTTTTTTTTTTTACTTCAGATTATTAAAGATATATCCTATATAATAAATATATCCTGTATGTACGTATTTTCTTTTATCCTTCATTGTAAAGATTATATCTTATGATAAAAATCCTTTAATTGGATTTATCTACCGTTTTATGTTTTTTAATTATTATTTAATTGGGTATTTTTTTTTGGATAAATCGAAAAAACTTGTTTAATTTTTTTAGATTAAAAACAGTTTCCTGGATTAATTATTTATTTATTTATTACTTTCTCTTACTCGTGGTAAAAGTAAAAATCGAGATCATGTCAAATTTTCTATGTAGTTTACACTGGAAATACACGTTGTGTCCTTTGAGTCAGAAAAAGTGGTTTTTAAAAATTTTTCTGTGTGTATGTCATAGTCAAAAAAACCGAAAATCGCAAGATTGTGTACAAAATTGATTTTAGTACACAGCAGATCAACCGGAAGTACCATATTACAGAATCGATTTTTTTTAGCTGTTTCCTTTTTTTTTTTTTTTCTATCGAAATCGGCCCCCCAACATTATTTTTTAGACTTGGAATACCAACTACATGTTTATCAAAAGTTATAACTTTTATTTGATATATTTTTCCGGAAAATTGAATTTAGGAGGGTTTTTTTGGATAGGAGTAACGTTTAGACTTTCCTTTGTAGATGTTGTAGGGGAACATTGCACTACGATCTGAAAGATCTATTGTGCCTCCGGAGCCGATCTTCGAGCAGTGTTCTCTAGCTGCACACAATACTCCCCATTACCGGACATTCTTCCCGTATACCCCTTTTCCTCCTGGTACTTCGGGGGATCTTTCTAGACCGTACCTACCCGTTCGGGTTTACCGGTCCCCCGTTGCAAGCAACGGGATCGTTTAACAAGAAGGGGATGTCACCACCATGGAAGGACTTTTAGTGCAATGCCCGACCATAGCAGAAGTGCCGAAGCACTCCCCCGCTTGACCCATTTAAGGGCAGGTTGAGATACGCTCAACCAGCGCGCAGAGTGATCCCACAACGTGGTCACACTCCACTACCAGAAGCTAGAGAAGGCACTCTCTAGCAGGCTCTGGTGAACCGCGCACACCCAGCAAATGCGCTTCCAGCAGCGGCTGGCTCCGGGGTTAATTTTATATTGCGAGTCTCCTCCCGCTCAACTCATGACCTCGGTCATTGGAGTTATTGGTTAAACCACGGCCACTACGAATCCTACCTCAATTGCAAGCAATTGGCTCGGAAAGTAGCTTGCGCCCGTAGTTCAGTATTTCAACTCTAACGAGCTAGCGTGACTGATCGCACGCCCGATGGATCTAATGTCCATCTACTGATTCCTGTCCATTGCCTCAAGCACAGGGGTTTCAGTAACCCAGGTAACTTGCAGGCAACCCTGCAAGGGGAAAGGATCAGGATGGGTTGGGGGAGGAATCCAGTTATAGCGCCACAACTTCGGCCTGAAAAACCGTGGCGTACTTCCGTAGATTGCCCTTAATCTAAGTTTTAGGCCTGGCCCCATAGACCCCCAGCTCCGACCCTATTCGGAGTTTTGGAGCCGTTTCTATATATGACCGAGTTACCGAGCAGAGGGGGGGGGGGCACTGTCCCAATCACTCTATTCGGTATGATAATTTGGAAGTTCCTCTCAAAATGAAACCAGGTACCAAGTCGGTTGGCATTCCAAGTAAATGGTCAATGATAAATGGCCTTAATTTCCTCGAATATCCTCTGGTTCTTAAGATTATGCCTAGAGGTGATAGTTAGTGGCCTCAACTAGGGATATTAACTACATATACAAAGAGCTACAACTTTTATTTGAAACATTTCTCAGGGAAAAATTTATTTAAGGAGAATTATGAGAGAGGCGTGGGGGTGGGGGGTTCTATGCTTTCCTCTAAAGTGCTATATTACTTTATTATACTATATTGATTCTATCTATCCATCAATATATAATATTAATCAGAATTAAATATGTTGCCAAAATTCTGTGTTTGAAGAAAAATCGTTTGACCGGAACTGTGACTTTATTGAACAGGTCATTCGCAGGCATTAAACGCATAATCCTGTCTTTCTGAATGCTTAAGGATATGTGAGTCTTTCTTTGTTCAAATGTCACTCTTGGTTCGGCCTATTGGTCTGCATATCAGTCTCTATATAACTATACATGTATTTCTTTTATATAAATTTATCTCTTTATTCTTGTAAGTCAAAATTTGTATCTTTTTGCTAGTATGTTTTATGTATGTTTGTCTGCTTGTACGACTACCAGTCGGTAGAATGTCTGTAGATATACAGAAGCCATAGATAGCTTTAGATATGCGTCTATAGTGCCCACATGAGTCTGTATGAATCTATTGGGTTTTTGCAAATGCCACTGTGTTCTTTGAATACCACTTTCTATTCATGTAGATATATTTACAAATCTAATATTATTTATATGCATTTCTTGTTTGCCTTTTCCATTTTATGTGCCAGAGTATTTTCTGTGATAAAAACACCGACCATTTTATTAAAAATAAACAACGTGAGAATTTTTTTTAAAGTGTGAAGACAATTTGGCATTTCTGTTAATTGCTGTGAGAGAAAGTCAAGTGAGTGTTTCACACTAGATTTCTTTTATTCGTCTGTAATACATATTATTATTACAGTTTTTAAAAATGGCCCAATGAAACATCAAAATTCGAAACATCAACAACAAAACTATAAAAGAAATATAAAAATTTAGTATAGTTATTGATAAACATACCCATCTGTACAAATGTGTAATAGTTGTAGGAGGAGATGTTGGTTGTAGATGTTGATAGATAAATAACACCTCAATATCGGTATAAGATATATAATTGATATATATGTATATGACTGACTGCCAAGGACTGTATACTTTACACTACAAGAACTGAACAGACAGACTGACGTGGCTAAACGATGTGTACAATTCAAGTGTGAGACTGTGAACAGAATCTCGTTTTTGACTCTGTCTCTCGTATATATATCCAACTGGCCTCTCCTCTCCTCTCTCTCTCGAGGGGCTCTTTCTCTCTGATGCGTGGTGGGAGTTCACTCGCTAGTGTGGATGAGTGGTGGGGGTTCACTACCCCTACAAATGTAATTTAAATTTGTAATTGTAAAGTTTCAGTTTACAGTTTGTTTTTTGTGTTTTTCTTGAAAAATTTAATCCTCCTCGAGGTTCCTTACAATATTCGATCCTGAGATCGATATTAATTCTCATACTATTTATGAATAATAGAAATTACATTTTACGGGCAATGTTTATTTAGATAAAATAACACTAACAGGTAAAAAATATTTTGAATTAAGGGATTTTCGTTAAGAAGAAGAAGAAGAAGAAATAGTCTTTATTTAACTAGAAAAATATACAAAATAAAGCTCTCTTTGTCTCTCTCTCTCTTGTAAACAAAATAAAGATTTCGATGTTCCAAAAACAACAAGAAGATTTTACATTAATCTTTCCATTAAAGTTTACATATTATTGTGTAAATAAGTAAGAAATAAAATGGGCAAATTACAAAGAAAGAAGAAGAAAAAAAAACAAAAAACAAAACATTGACCTCTATGAAAGATAATTAAGAAATTATATCGGAATAATTTAAAAAAAGAAGACAATATTCATCTTAATTGCATAAGGACGCTTATCTACTTGGTCTTGGACCGTCAGCAGGGTGGCGTCTCACAATTTATACAATACAATAAATACAGGTACCAGTTAACAACAAATTTCAATTTCTGCCAGAATCCACTTTATGCCAATGCTACTATGTTTTATAGTTTATTTGCATTTTATTATTATGGGCCAACATATATCCATCCAACCATATACCAGATTTTTTTTTTTTTTTTTTTTTTGTGGTTATCTACTGCTTATTGTTATTTAAGTTCTTTTCTTATATATTTATAAACACTAAATATTGGATTTACTAAAAATGGTTAGCTTAATTTTTATTTTCTAATAACATTTCAGTGCAATGCTTTTATTCTACTAAACTGAGAAGAATTAAGTGACCTGAACTTTTAATAAATGTTCCGCTTTTACGAAAATCTGTCAATCAGAATCAGCAGAATTAAGTAATATAAGGGGGTTAATGGCATGAATATTCTCGTATCAGATTTTTCAAATAACAGTGTTAATCCTAAACCTATATGTGGGTATATGTTACTATACAATGTTTAAAGAAATTCAATGAAGGCAGCAGTGTCTTGAAAAAAAAAAATAAGATAAAATAAAATAAAATTCAATATAGTTACAGATTTCAAGTCCTGATATGCCACATGTTTATTTAGTTATTTTTGATTTAAGGTTTTAAGATTTTCGTTAAATTTTCTCTTATTTTTTTTTCCACAACGGATTGTTTAGTGTTAACAAAATAAAACAAATCATAAATATTTTGATATAATTCACCTACTAAAACGAACTTATGCATCTATCTATTGTACAAGAATGTGCTGCTTTTCTAAAGCTGTTGATATAAAGATAAAAGTCACAGTGTCTAATGCCATAACAGGAAATGAAATGACTGCATTTAATTTTTTTTTCTCTCTCTCTCTCTCTCTTTCAGCTCTTATTTATAACACTTTCCGTGAGTCATCACAGAATTGGCTCATCATGAACACACATATATGATGAGATTTTATGCCATTTGTGGGGCAGTGACTGTTCTTTAATAATGTTATCATAGTTTTTAATAAACTATTAGTTTATTTCGTTTTTTCATTTTTCATGAGTATTTATTTCAAATATTGGTTGAAACAGAAAACAAAAAAAAAAATTAAATTTATCTTAGTTCTTGAACTAACTATATTTGTTGAATTATATCAACTACTAAATGTTTCCACTAATCGAAGATTTTATGGGAATCGCTGCCTTCAATTCTGATATTTTTTAATGAAACAGTGTTGATACCGCGCAGGCGCAATGAATATGCACGAAGACAAAAAAAACTATGTGTATACCCAATAAACTCTTTTATTCTTTTGCCCTTAGAAATCTCTATGAACTTTGACCATATTATCCTGGAAATACCTATAAATGTGACTGACTCTTGGATATTTGGTTCGCGGTCGGTCTCGTTTGAGTACAAAGACATTATTTGGACGCAGGACAGATTTGAGCTCAACTATTTTTTCGCACAAAATCGAACAAATCTCTTGATTTTTCCGTCTTTGTTTATTGATGAGCATTTCTGAGTGTATACGGATATGTGAGTCTTTCTTTGTTCAAATATCACTCTTTCTTTGTTCGATCTATAGGTCTGCATATCAGTCTTTATAACTGTACATGTATTTATTTTATATAAATTAATCTCTTTATGTAGGTAAGTCGAAATTTGTGTGTTTTTACTCGAATGTTTTATATATATTGTTTGTCTGCTTGTACGACTATCAGTCGGTAGAATGTCTGTAGATATACAGAAACTATAGATAGCTTCAGATATGCGTCTATAGTGCCCACATAAGTCTGTATGAATCTATTGGATTTTTGCAAATGCCACTGTATTCTTTGAATGCCATTTTCTATTCATGTAGATATACTTGCAAATCTAATATTATTTATATGCATATTTCTTGTTTGCCTTTTCCATTTTATGTGTCAGTATGTTTGATTTTGTGTATATTTTTATTGTCTGTCTATAATGTAAATCTATCGTCTGAATGAATATTTTGTGACAGACTATTGTATATATAGGGTGACCAGAGTTATATGCTCCACCCACTTTTTTTTTTAAACGGCGGGAAATTTCGAAAAAATAGAAAACACGTATTTAATCATTTTTAGTCTAGTTTATTTTCAGTGATTGAACCATTTTTTTATACCCCAATATCCCGAGATACAGCATCCAACTTTTTTTTTTCAAATGGAACTTTATATTTTTTTTTTGCATATTTTTATAGTAATTGAGCCTCTAAAAAAATAAAATTTAAAATCGGTTAGGTTTTTCAAAAGTTATGGTAATTTAAAATATGAAAAATAAATTTCAGTTTAATGTCAAAATTACCTTATTTTTTCTTTAAAGAAGCTCTTCAAACTGGGCACCATCAACGGATAGGCAAGCCAAAGCTCTGGACTCCCACGCTCTGTTTGTAGCAGCACTTAGGTGGCAAGTCAACATCTAGGCAGGCTAGAGTTATTCGACGTTCCATATCTTCGACTGAAGTCATGGGATTAAGGTTACTGTAAATTTATTTTTTAGATATCCCCACAAAAAATGCACAATTTTATGGACTGATGAATCAAAGTTTACCAACAATGGCCTTCTTAATTGTTGGAACTTTAGAATATGGGCAGAAGAAAATCCACAAGTTACCTTCGCCACACGCCATTAGGTTGTTTTTTCTACAAATGTTTGGTGTGGAGTTTGAGGAAACCAACTAATCGGCCCATACTTCTACAGAGGGAACTAAACTGGTGAAAGGTATCTAACTTTTTTAAGAGACATTTTGCCAGTTTTGCTTGAAGATGTTCCTCTAAAACGTCGGTTAGATATGTATTTTCAACAAGATGGTTGCCCGGCACATAATGCGAGAGTTGTTCGACGTTACCTGGACAGAAATTTCCACGAAAAGTGGTTAGGAACTCATGGTCCGATCCAATGGCCACCTCGACCTCCGGACTTACCCCCAATGGACTATTTTTTGTGGGGATATCTAAAAAATAAAGTGTACAGTAACCTTAATCCCGTGGCTTCAGTCGAAGATATGGAACGTCGAATAACTCTAGCCTGCCTAGATGTTGACTTTGCCACCTAAGTGCTGCTACAAACAGAGCGTGGGAGTCCAGAGCTTTGGCTTGCCTATTCGTTGATGGTGCCCAGTTTGAAGAGCTTCTTTAAAGAAAAAATAAGGTAATTTTGACATTAAACGGAAATTTGTTTTTCATATTTTAAATTACCATAACTTTTGAAAAACCTAACCGATTTTAAATTTTTTTTATTTTTATTTTTTTAGAGGCTCAATTACTATAAAAATATGCAAAAAAAAATATAATGTTCCATTTGAAAAAAAAAAGTTGGATGCTGTATCTCGGGATATTGGGGTATAAAAAAATGGATCAATCACTGAAAATAAACTAGACTAAAAATGATTAAATACGTGTTTTCTATTTTTTCGAAATTTCCCGCCGTTTAAAAAAAAAAGTGGGTAGAGCATATAACTCTGGTCACCCTGTATATGTATGTACATGTATATATGTAAACAGAAAGGCGTATCTATCGACTCATACAGATAAAACAACCACATACATATATCATACAGATATTTGCATTTTATTTTTGTTTATAATTTGAGTAGAGAATTATCTCACGCCTAAATGAATCCATAAAGAATATCGTTTTGCCCAAATGATCGTATACAAATGTGTAAATGCAATTTAAAATACGATCATGTATTTAACAACTCATCGACCATTCTATATTGAATTATATCCCAGACAAATGTTTATTATCTCTTTGGGAATCGTTAGATTTCGTCAAACAGCCAACCAAATAAGTTTTCCTTAAATTCTTAGCGTAACTTGAACATAATTGAAAGTCATAATTGACATTTTTGTGCTTTCACGACTTAGAATGGATTTAAAAATATATATAAGGCAGAATTTTGTTTCTATTTATATAGATTATGACGCAATGTTAATAAATAAAATAAAAAATACAAAATAATAATAATATTTTTATTTAAATTAAATTGAAAAGTGAATGGCGTATATATTAAATATTTCTGTTCCACTAGATTTTTTTTTAATATAGATAAGTATCA
The DNA here is from genome assembly GCA_011037195.1 of Triatoma infestans. Lineage (NCBI taxonomy): Eukaryota > Metazoa > Arthropoda > Insecta > Hemiptera > Reduviidae > Triatoma > Triatoma infestans. Next base: position 42,019 of record JAAEAF010003519.1, read on the forward strand.
TTATATAAAGCAAGCTTAACCGGACATAAATTGATTATAAACTATGGTAAAGACAATTACAATTAGATGGACCTTGTATGTATTATATATAGTACACTGCCCCTCTAATAATATTTATGTAGACCTGTAGAAAGAAGTACGATGGTTGTACGAAGTGGCTGTTAGGACTGATGGCCGCTATATACTAGTTAGTCAGCTGGTAGACTGTGTCGTGATACAAGTTTTAGTATCACTGGAACACTAGGAACACCACCTTCATGTACCCCATCGCTAACATAGTAAACTAAACATATATATGTATATAGCGATTGTATGGATAAATTTACACCAGCCGGTCAGCTTTACAACACACTGGTTAATTTTATATTGACAGTTAAGACCTTGTTTTAAATTAAAGCTCTTACTAGGTATATGAATAATACTATTTATATAACAATACAAACTTCTTTTTTTTCATGTATTAATATTATATTTTTATTTTTCTCATGAGAAACATGGAATACAAGTTTTAATGTCCCCTGAGTTCGAAAAAAAATAGTTTACAGATTGGCGTTAGAAATCTTGCGTTGAAATTACAATCGGAGATACGTTCTCTGATGAGAATTAGAGACCATGGACATTTCTCAATGAGACCAGGGGGCTATTATGAGAATAAATAATGGGTCAAACTGTAACCTAAAGCGGAGTTCCCCCCCCCCGCGTTCGAAGGTTCAATACTAGAATAGAAAATGGAGTACGCGCCTTCTTTCTTGCTTCTAAAAGGTTTTCCCGTTAATATTATCAAAAATTTGTTGGGCAATTCTTTTGTGGGGCACTAATCTAAATAATTTATGCAATTATTTTTTTTAACTTAACATCTAGGAAAAAATAAGAAAATATGTCGTTGAATATGTGGATGGGTTCGCAATGCTGGATAACATCTGATATTTTATCCGTCTTAGCATGAATATTCATTTTGTTCCTGACCGGTTTCGGATTTTTCATCCATCGTAAGAGCAAATTCACCAAGTTCGTGTAGAGATGGAAATCAATTTGCCGTTGCTGCCAACCTTCTTTCATATCAATTTACTTAAATATTTGCTTGTATTTCACATTTATTTATTACTTGTACAAACTTTTGACTGTCCATAAACTTTGTATTGCCTTTCTTTTCACACTTTATCTATTCGTATTAGTACAGTATTCTCCAGAAATAACTAATCGCCCCTTTACCACTAATAAAAAAGACTTGATAAAACACTGAGCATACTTAACAACACTATTAAAATTTAGTTATAAAATATTCTTTTAAAACATGCTATTTATTAGGTCACTATTTTCTAGTGTCTAATCATAATTTATAATAATTCCATTTTGTCATTAAATACACACACACATAATATATAGTAACATAACGTTATAAATTTCCCACATATATACAACTATAACAGCAACCAAAGAGAGTAAAGAGAAGAGAAACAAATCCAACCACTCTCTCGGACTGGAGTGGGAGAAACTGTATAAATACAGCGACGGACAGTCCATGGGAAGACAGTTCGATTCAGTTCAAGACAGTTCACTATAGTTCTTCATCTCGACAGTCACTTCGTGTCATATTTTTTTTTTAACACTGTTTACTATGTATAATAATACAGAAACACAGTCTGTCTGGACTTAACAATAGTGAATGGTTAAGGTAGAGTGATATGAAAATGACACGAAGTGACTGGCGAGATGATGAACTATAGTGAACTGTATCGAACTGTCCTGAACTGTACCTCTTTCTGGACTGTCCGTCGCTTTATATATATATATGTTTCTCCCACTCCAGTCCGAGAGAGTGATTGGGTTCGTTTCTCTTCTCTCTTTACTCTCTTTGGTTGTTGTTTTAACAACCAACATATGTGAGTGTATCAGAAAGTTGAAGTGAACTCTCCTCTATACGAACTTGGTGGTGAATTTGCTCTGATGATGGATGAAAATCCGAAACCGGTCTCAAGAACAAAATGAATCTGCAAACTAGGACCGCAATAAAATACTAAAAGAAATGTATTGTTATTACTAATAATTTATTCATTTCAAAAATGTTGACAACTTGTATTTATAGCTTGTAAAATATATATTTCCCCTCTCAACAAAATGTAATATGATAGTAATTTCCTGTTCGCTTGTTATTTCAATGTAATATTTACCAGTGCGCGAAGTGATGAGTTTTACTGTCTTGTTGCGAATATTATGACAGAATATTTTTTTTTTTTTCTACTGACGTCACATCATACAACACGTCTATTTTATGTTAATAAATCTTACGTAATATTTTTTACTGATAAATTTAATTGCTACTTTATTAGAGGGATTATTAAAATTATTAGAAACAAAAAATTAGAAATTTGATAGCAAATAAACTAAATATACCATGAAAATTTTGCTTTTAGAAAAAAAAATGTACAACTCTGCAAATTATTTAAAGTGTCCATTAAACGATAAACATTAATATTTTAATGAAGTTAAGTATTAATTACTTTAAAAAAAAATTATTAAAATTGAACTTTTATTGGCAGTTAATAAATTAGCTACTGATAATTAACCAATTGTTAAATCTTAAATGTATAGCACTATAGCAATCATTAAATTATATAACATTATTATAATTATTATTCAAATCCTTTTATGGTTTTATGTCCCATTATTTTTATTTTATTTTATTTTTTTTTTTAAACATTCCATAGAAGGTGTGCTTAAATTAACACTTGCATAAGAGCAAAGGTTTGTAAAGGGGGGGGATAAAAAAAAAAAGTTTAACCCGTTGTAAAAATGGTTGGAAAATTTACTTTCAGCAATTAATTAGCACCAAGTACTTTTTATTTTAATGCGGTTTCTTATCTTCTAAAATTCTTGTTGCTTATTAATTGTAACTTGAAAACAATTTCCATTAATAACGGCCAATCATTACCAAATACATGGCATTTATTCTATTTGGAAATACTCTCTTCAAACGGGCTTTTATCTGGAAAAGAATTTTTAGTCTATATTTCCAACCGATTACTGTCCATATTCGGATTTTAGATAAACTAGATCAAGGATTGTTTTTTTAGACCCTGTTGTTGGGGGGGGGGGCTAAGGTAACATATAGGTGCAGAGGGACTTTAATTAGCATGGAGTTCTCAACTCCTTCCATAAATTTTAAAAATGATAATAATAATATCGTCAAAATGATTTAATTAAAGCGATATAAATAAGAGAATGAACGCGAACTGCTATGAGTGAACTCTTTACTACAGTCGCCAAAAGTAATGAAAAAAAAATCCTTCTTTTTGAAAGGAAAATCCTTCGAAGGATCTTTGAACCGTGAAGGAAGGAGAAGTTTGGAAAAGAGGGAAAAATAAGGAATTGTATGAAATGTTTGGGGAACCAAATGTAGTGAGCACTATAAAGCTAAACAGATTAAGATGGGCTGGTCACGTTGTAAGAATGAGGAAAGGAGAGGTTCCAAAAAAATTTACTCGAGGGAGCAATAGGTGGGGCTCAAGAAAAATCGGTAGGCCGAAATTAAGATGGCAGGATAGTGTCTCCAGTGATGCTAGGAACCTGTTGGGAACCCATTTATAATGGGTGTCAGAATGAGGAAAAATGGATTGTATAGATAAATAAACTAGAAATATGGGTGTACACTGTATAATAGAAAAGTAGCACAAAACTACCAGGGCTTTACAATAAAATATATAAACTGGTAGTGAGAGGTAAACAGAATGGTTGATGACACCTTGTGACTGCTGTATAAACTCTGCTGCAAGACTCACGGTAGACCTCCCTCCTGTAGCTCACACAGCTGTATTTAAACAGTTTCTCCCACTCTAGTCTGGCCTAAACTAGTGAGTGAGACTCTCTCTCTCTCTCTCTCTCTCTCTGTTTTGGGATCCCTCTCTTCGGATCTTATTACACTATTCAATCTTGAGTATTTCTGCAGCACAGGATACTTAAGTGATACTAGCTATTTTCGCAGATAAAATTGGATAATTATCCAATTGGCTTCCTATTTTTAAAAATAATTAAATATGTAAGTCGTATGCAAATGAGAAACACTTAACATTGTACTGAGATGTTAACAGCATTAGATTTATATATCATTGGACTAGCTACGCGAAGTTCTCAGGTTGGAGTCCACCAGTGCTGCTCTTAGATTTTTCTCTTCCTTGGGGCCAATACAACACACTTGTCCAGTGATGGACTATGTTGTCTGTAATAGGAGAACACTGTCCAGAGACCGGCAGTGGACTGAGATAATGCCGTGCTCCAATGATCATAGATATTGACGCACCTTAAATTAAAAAGAAAAAATATACATCAAAATAGATCTGACAATCAAGATAAGAAAACATACATTTCAATATAAACTGTACGTATATGCAGTTGTGTATAGTACACTTGTTTTTTCCTCAATATTTCCCACCACGTTTTGCCTAATTGAATAGAACTGCCCCACATTTCTAATTAATAAAGTAAAATGACATTTGTAGGTGTTAAATTAATCTTTTAGTACTAATAAACTCTAAAGTACATGTCTATTATTATATAAACCAGTCATTTCTATTCTACTTTGTTTTTATTTTTCATTGATTTCTTTTATATTGAAAGAATGTGGTTTTACGTTATTTCTACGTTTTCTTTAATTTCCTATAGATTACTGTGGTAGATGCGGAGGGAGAGAGTATTTAGGAATGTAAAGAAGAATTGATCAGATGTATCTAATTAGTTGGCTTATCGGCCAAGAGGTATCCAAGAAAACACCAAATAATTTATAAGTATTTTTTTTATTTGAAACCCAACGTTTCGGCAAACATTGTTTACCTTCTTCAGAGGCTATCTTAGAGGGAGAGAGAAGTTTGGAAAACTGTCTAATAAAGTCGCACTTCCCGTCAACTGATTTTTTTTTTTTTCAAACTCAGCATTTGGTAATATATTTTTAATTTTGATTAATATTATCTGGCATTCCAATAATAATATACGTCATGAGATCAATAGAAGAATATTGCTGGCTAATAGGGCATACTTTGGTCTACAGGATTATATGAAAAGTCGGTTACTCTCCAGGTCCACAAAAATAAGAATCTATAAGACTCTTATCCGACCTGTTCTAACATGTGCCCCGGAATGCTGGTCCATCACTAGAAACGACGAGCTTGCCCTCCTTAAAGTTGAAAGGAAAATTCTTCGCAGGATCTATGGAGCCATCCTAGATGGGGAGACATGGAGACGGAGAAATAATGAAGAACTAAGGAATTTGTACAAGGATGTCGATGTGGTGAACTACATCAAGCTAGGGCGCCTGCGCTGGGCGGGGCATGTAGGAAGAATGAATCCCGAGGAAGTGCCTCTCAAGTTATTGAGAGAAAACATGCACGGTGTACGCAGAGTTGGGAGACCCAGATTGGGATGGACTGATGCAGTGGCAAGAGATGCAAGCTGCTTCTTTGGTGTCCGCAACTGGATGGTGGCGGCATCGAACCGTGACAATTGGCGTTCATCCATAGAGGAGGCCAAGACTCGCGCAAGCGGGTTGTACAGCCAAGTGAAGAAGAAGATTCCAATAATTTTTCGCTTGAGATTGCTAACAGAATTATAGCTGCCAATAGAGCATATTTTACCCTAATTAAGTACATGAAGAGCAGCTTGATCTCTAGAATCACAAAACCTAGGCTTTATAAGACGCTGATTCACCCAGTGTTAATGTATGCCTCACAAGCCTGGATAGTCCCCAAAAGTAATGGGAAAAAATGCTTCTTTTTGAAAGGAAAATCCTTCGAAGGATCTTTGGACCTATGAAGGAAGGAGAAGTTTGGGAATAAGGAATTGTATGAAATGTTTGGGGAACCATATGTAGTGAGCACTATAAAGCTAAACAGACTAAGATGGGCTGGTCACATTGTAAGAATGAGGGAAGGAGAGGTTCCAAAAAAGTTACTCGAGGGAGCAATAGGTGGCTCAAGAAAAATCGGTAGGCCGAAATCAAGATGACAGGATGGTGTAGGGGTTTTGGTGAACCCCGGTGAACCCCCACCCTCATCCACTCTAGCGGAGAGAAACAGCCCTGCTCGCACAGAGAGGAGAGGCTCGGCCAGTGTATATATATATGAGAGAGAGACAGTCAAAAATTCTTCTGCTGAATTCAGTTTTACACAGATGATGTAGGGGTTTTGGTGAACCCCCACCCTCATCCACTCTAGCGGAGAGAAACAGTCCCTCTCGCACAGAGAGGAGAGGCTCGGCCAGTGTATATATATATGAGAGAGAGACAGTCAGGGATCATTCTGTGAATTCAGTTTTACACATCAGATATCATTCTGTTGATTTACACATCAGTTTAACATCACTCCGTACATATCATTTTAGCCACGTCAGTCTGTCAGTTCAGTTCAGTTCCAAACTCTATAGTGTAAAGTCCTTGGCAGTCAGTCATATACATATATATCAATTATATATCTTAACCATATTAAGGTGTTATTTATCACTCATCATCTTCAACCAACATCTCCTCACAAACCCTTACAATGGTGTCTCCAGTAATGCTAGGAACCTGTTGGGATCCGCAACTGGAAAGCAGCTGCATGAAACAGAAACGGTTGGAGGAAACTCATTGAGGAGGCTAGCACCACCCACTGAAGGAGAAAGAGAATTGTTACCTGGATGATAAAATCGTATAATAATTAGAGGAAAGCATAAGCCCGTCTTTGGACCAAAACCTCTCCCCCCCACACGCTTAAGTGAAATTTCCTGGAGAAATGTTACAAACACTCAAAAGTTATAGCTCTTTATATTTATGTAATTAATATAAAAAATTTAAGGGAAGTTTAAAGTTGGTGCCATTTTCCAGAAAATTTCCACAAAAAAAAAGGAATAATCTATTTATTCTGTAAAGCGATAACTTCCGGATGATCAATTTTGTCCAAAAAAACCTGACATTGTCAAGTTTCCTGGTGGAACTTAAATGAAATTTCAATTCTATGAACTTCGTACGATTTTTCCTTTTTTGAATTATACTGACCACACCAAAAACACAGATATACATACAAACCAGTTTTGTAGACTTAGATGGCCTCAATACATATCTACTTCCGGTGAAAATTCGATATCGACTCGATTGTAATACTTCCCTTTTTACCAGCAATAAGAGAATGTATAAGTTTAAACTTTAATACAGTTATCAATAAATAATTTTCAAATTTATTTGTTAATAAATTTATTTATTTATTTGCAAATATTTCTACTATACTTTAAATAAATAAAAAAATGTCAATGAAAATATTTAAAAATTGTCTACGTAATAGTGGTTTCTTAATAATTTTTTTTTTCTTTTATTGATCTAATGTGTATGTTATTAATGAATAATTTGCATAAAACAAAACAAACAGTAGATAATGTACACACATAAATATTACTAGCTGATAGAATTACAACAGTAAAATAGTAAGTGGTTACGGTTATGTTTGGACCACCCGTGGTAAATATAAACTAGGAATATATCACATACCTAATAGTATTTTGCCAAGTGATTAATGTATCCATATAACTGTAAATATCTATCTAAACAACACTCTATTCTGCTTTGGATAACCTTCCATAAATATCATTTTGCTCACAAACAAAGTCTAATACATATTATACGTACTGATAAAAAATTTTTTTTTTACATCAATGTATGCTCTTTGTGCGAATAATGTACTTTATAGCTCATGTGTTAGATATTGAAGGCTTAAGATTGTTGGATTAATAATTAAATTATAAGAAAAAGAAAGTCTAATTATACTTTGGGCACTTTGTAACCATGATGATTTTCACGTGAACAGTCCTATGTGTTTACTTTTGAACAGTAAGAAGAAGTAGCAGTAAAAAAATAAATAAATAAATAATGAATAACTAAAAATAAATTTAAAAAAAAAACAGCATACAAGATTATCAAAGTGAGTGTTTGTGTGTGTGGGAAGAATGTAGGTTTGCTGTGTCTTAAAAAATCTACATTATTCAATAGAAAAAAAATATTTAAGTAATTTTTTATTTTTGTAAAAAAACATTGAAAATCTATTCACCAACACTTAACATAATATAAATAAATAAATAAATAAATAGAAATATTTATTGATAGCAATAATAATAAAAAATTGTTTTAGTATTTGTTTAGTTTATTAAAAAATATGAAACAATCATTCCACAGGTGATTAAGATAATCAGGCGGATATTGCGTAGGTTTCTTTTGGACAAGATGTGTTACTATAACATTATTTTTGTGGCCATTCAAGCTCTTACGACTTCATATCTCCTTTTAAAGTAGTGTTAAAAAAGAAATGGATATATATATATATAAGACTTTAATTAGTATTCTGCACAAAAAAAAATAAAACGTAAAATGCAATCTTTAATGCATATATTAAAATTAAAAAAAATAATTAAAAATAAATTAAAATACATCTGTATAAAAACAAAATGTCAAGTAGAAAAATATATATGTTCAGTGATAGAGATATTTATCAATTAATTTATTTACAAAAGAGATATTAAAATATTCATGACATACAAGTGATTTAAATAAATAATAATTTAAGAGAAGTTTGGTAAGATTTATTTTTTGACATTACCTGCGCCACAGTATGCAACCTGCAACGTTTTTCTTGATCAAAAATTGATTTGTTTACAACATTTCTAAGTACAGGACAATCAGAAGGAAACTTTTCCTTACATATTCGGATTGACACTGTTAAGTATTAATTTAAATCCTCAATCGTGCAAAAAATTATTTATTAGAACACTAAAAACATGATGTAGTAGGTATGATTCTAGTAGTGTAAATATAGGTTTGCAAAACTTTTTCATCCTGACAAATAGTCGCGCGATACTATTTTCATAATCAGTTATTATGGATGTCAATAATAATAATAATAATAATAATAATAATAATACAACGATATTTTGAGGATTACAGTAATTGGCCCAAGAGCATAGCCAGCCCAAGCTTTAAAAAGTGACTGGGTGGCGGGTGTGGTCACCGGTAAGAGCCGTAAAACAAAGGATGAAATTTTACTGTTGTATTCACCCTAAAGGGAAATCCATCTCTATTTGTAGTAGTTACAATATCCTAGGATATTCTGTATTCATTTCTTGGATTATACGAAGGTCATTCAATAAGTAACGAGACAAATCGCTGTAGCTCAGAAACGATTTGTTTAATCAATACAATAGTTTCAGTGCGTCAAGTTAGCATCCTTGTACTTAGTTTCTCAACAGCTGTTCGAAAATATTTGGTAAGCATAAACTCGAAATGTGTTCAGTTAATAATGGCGAGTCCGCTTGAGCATTATACCTCAGAAGAACAACGCTCAGTGATTAGATTTTTAGTTGCAGAGGCTATCAAAGGTAGTAAAATCCACAAAAGAATGTTGAAAGTGTACGAGAATAATTGTTTGAACCGTTCGAACGTTTCCTATATGGGTAGAACAGTTCAAAAATGATCGTGTAAGTGTCTGTGACGAGCAACGAAGTGGACGACCGGTTGAAGTTGCAACTTCGTCCCTGGAATCTCGCATTAACGCGTTAATTTAGGACAACAGGTGTATTACTGTTGAATTGATAGCTGAAGAAGTGAGTGTTGGAACTGTCCATAAAATTATTCAGAATAAGGTGTAGTACAAGAAAACTTGCTTCATGACAACGCGCGCCCCCCCCCCCACACACGGCACATTTAACTCAAGAAACACTTCCAAAAGTGTGGTGGGAGATCCTTCCTACAGCCCCGATCTCGCCTCATCGGACTTCTATTTGTTTAGACCCCTTAAAGAGGCTCTGCGTGGGAAACATTTTCAATCCAATGAAGAAGTTAAAAAATCAGGTGCAAAAGTGGCTTCGAGATCAACCCAAAGAATTTTATGCCAGATGCATACACAAATTAAAAGAACAATGGGACAAGTGTATAAATGTTGCTGGAGACTATGTTGAAAAATAGCCAAAGTTTTGTATTTATTAAATAAATCGTTTTTGAGCTACAGCGATTTGTCTCGTTAATTATTGAATGACCCTCGTAGTTTCTTGTCCTTTCTTGCTGTGTCTTTACTAGGTTAATTGAAATAATTGTATGTAGAGAAGCAATGGTTAAACACTTTGTTTACTATAGTTATAAAAACTCATCCACCATGTTGAGGATTTTCGTAGGGTCAGACAGAAAATAAGAGAAGAGAAAGATATATTGACTGATATTTTAAGTGGGATTGAATTTACTGCAAGGACTTGAACAGAAAGCGATAGCGTGAGACAAAGAAATGTCTGACTAAACCCGCAGAATGGTTGCTTGTTATTGTTAATGTTTTCTTGAAGATGATTGAATACTGATTTATGACTCTTGTGGAAACGCTCTTTAAGTTTAACTAGCCCTTATTATATACGTACTTGTTGAAACTTCCCCTAACTTCTTCTTCCTGATTTTCTAGGGGTCAGGTAGGCGGATCTTGATCTCCCTTAGGGTGGTGAGCTTGAATAGCTTGTGATAGGAAGATGCTTACGCACCTCATGTGACATGTTGAGTGACACAGCAAGGTGTGGATTGCCATATGATTTTGGCTGCTTGTAATCCATTATACACTCCATCTATAGAGAGTAAAAAAAGGCACTTGTGTAGGGATAGTGAACCCCCACCACTCATCCACTCTAGCGGAGAGAAACAGCCCCTCTCGCACAGAGAGGAGAGGTTCGGCCAGTGGATATATATATGAGAGAGAGACAGTCAAGGAGGATTCTGTTCAATTCAGTCTTACAATCAGACATCATTCTGTTGATTCACACTCCGTACATATCATTTTAGCCACGTCAAAGTGTAAAGTCCCTGGCAGTCAGTTATATATATATATATACATATATCAATTATATATCTTAAACCAATCTTAAGATGTTTATCTTTCATCATCAACAACCAACATCTCCTCACAACACCCTTACACTTGGAACCACTTTTAGCCAGTCTAAACTTAAACTAAGTTTCTAGTTTAGTTAGCTAATCCAATCTATACGAGAATGGAACTATTACTTTAAAAACGGGCGTAGATTCTTTGAACTTAAACAAGGGTAACATCTAATAACATAGTTTTATGTATATTTATATATTATATTGATACATGTAATTTATGCAAAATTCTCGATTATTATGTTGTTATTTTTCAAGTTAAGAAAATTATCATTTTCAAAACAACTTAGTGTCTGAGTTTGTATATATGAACGACCTATAAAAATGTTATTCTGGTTCGTACAGAATAATTCATAAAATTGCTTTTATGCTGAATCGAACTGATCTATCTAAGTAGTTCAGCCTTGCCAAATCTTCCCCTATCCTCTGACATGCAGTTCCCACTTCCTCACTATCATCCGACTCTCTTGTCTAATCATCTCTATCAGGATTCTTATCTTCTTCCCTTTTTTTTTTTTTAGTAGAAACGCTTTTCGGAAAAGTTCTTTTTCATTTTTGTTGCGACAGAATCGCAATGCCGATAAATAAGACGAGCTTTAAGATCTCGTTATTCGTAGCTCTCTTTATTTTGTTCGTAGAAGTTTCGAGCTTAAAGGCACACAATCTTCTTGAAGGGACCTACAGTAATTTGATGAAAAATTTGTTCAAAATATAAGTAACGCTGGGAGCGAACAAACAACTCGAAACCTTCTTACTTGATCCTAAAATCATTTCACCCCCATTATTTAAGTGCTTCATGTGGGATCCACATTTTTCTTTGCTTTTTTCAATTTCTTTCCTTTTTTGGTTCTTACATAAAATTCTGAAACTTATGTAATGTTCAATTTGCAATTTTCTTTTTAGGAGGAAATGCACAGTTGGCATTGCATTTTAAGTTCTAGGTTAATTCTCTATAAAAGGGGCATTATATTAAACAGACTCCACTTAAATTTTTTTTATAATACTGTTATGACTAAATGTTTTTTTCTAAATTCATTCAAGATATTTCTTTTTCCTCCGAAGTAAACGTTTGTTAACTTAAGATATATGAAATAGTGTTTAATTTGACAGAAATATTTATTATTGTTGTTATATCTCTCATTTCTCAGATTATCATTCTTAAAGTCCTTATCTTTTCTATGTTGCAGAGTACATTTGGATCGAGCAGTTTCGCTGAGCTGCTATCGGCTCCGTATCCTGAGGAAGCTGTAGCATCATTACCAGACGAATTAGATCCTTTTCAAGACGTCGTATTTCATCATCCCCATCATCAACAACAGGGCTCCCCTGATCCGCCAACATTGCCTTCTTTCCAAGAAACATACGCCAGCCTGGGTTTCAAAATGGAAGATGAATGCTACACACCTGCTGGTGCAGCTTACCATCCACAACAGGCTGCCCAAGGACAACAACAAGGGTCAGGACAGGCAGGTAGTGCTGGCCAACCTAGTGAAACGGCTGCATCATCGCCGACAAGTACGGCCGCGCCCAGCCATTATGAATATCATCCACATCATGCTCACCATCCCCCACCACCTCCACCACAACAGCATCATCATCACCATCATCATCAATATTATCAAAGTTATTTCAGTCAACAGCAACAACAATCCGCTTCACCAGTACATCAACAACAACAACCACCACCACAACAACCGCCACAACAACCACAACAACAACCGCAAGGGCCATCAACCGCACCACAACAATCTTATGATAGTCCTGGTACGGCAACACCTTTAACACACCAAGAATCCTATAGCCTGCCTCATTTTCCAACAAACACAGAACTTTCTGTGAATACTGCGCTGGGACCAAGGCAGAGAAGAGCCTCTTTACCTCTTCAAAGGTCTGAATCAACGAGGTAAGATTTTTTTCTTAAGTATATCTACCTAACTACTTAAAACATAAATTTCATTCTTAATTTGTGACAGATGAGAAGAAGCTTGAGCTTCTTGACAATACTATGCATATCGTTAAAAAATTGTTCTAAGAGAAAACGGACATTCAAAAACCGACATTTATTTATTGTGCTGTTAAATTCTCTTTAAAAATTGTTTTGCATCTATAATTTTATCTGGCAGTTTTTATTAAATTTAACATTGAAAATAGAAATGCATTCATTGTAAATTTAATATTTAAATTACTTGAAAATTTGGATTTAAATTGCGAGGGTCATATTAAATCTTCAACTCTGTTCCCACCATTCTTTTTAATATTATATCACTATCTATACAGAGAAATTCACTTACTTCAGACTAAATATAGAAGAATACTTATTAAACATAGTAGATCCTCGTATAAATACACTTAAGGTATACAACATGCATCAATGGCTATCACTATTATGTAAAGTGCAACATAAATCTAAACTGCATTACCACAGATTAATATGTCATACACTAGTGACCCTATTAAATGCAAATAATATATATATAACAAAAAAAAACATTATAAAGAATATATGCAAAATTATCATAAGACAAAAAATCGAGTTAAGGAAAATTCATCTTTAACAGAAATAAACCGTTATGTAAAATAAAAAGTAAAAAGAAGAAAGATCTGCATTTGTGATAAAATCTGAATAATCTCACGATCAAAAGAAAAAAATAGATTCTACAGATCACTTTAATGTTATATCAGATAATTTATTTTCACTTACATTAAAAAAATTATATACTAATCTATATTTGATGGAATGGCTTAAAGAAAACTACATTATTATTCACTTGATCTAAGATAGTGAACAAGTGTATCTTGAAGAAAGGACATTTATCAGATATTTATCAAACTACTTAATGCTTTATATTTAAGTGCATTTTTCCAATCAAATCTTTCACACTAAATTATTAAAGTTGTTGTTGTTATTATTATATTTTACTTATTAGAGATATTTTCCGTGATAGCCTGCTTCTTTTTGTGGTCATCGACAGGTTTCAAGCGTTCGCCCATCATCAGGAGGTTTTTGTCAAACAGTGTAATAACATAGACTTGCACAATTTGTTATAATACTGATAATGTTACACTGTTTGATAAAAACATCCTGATAATGGGCTAAAACCCGAAACCGGTCGATGACCCCACAAAAAGAAGCAGGCTATCACAGAAAATACGATCTCTGATGCTTTCCAGCTCTGCAGAATCTACCACAACAATTTTACTTATTCTGATTTATTTTTCCGTACTCAAAGAGGAACTCAATATTTCAATTTCATCACGTGAAACTTTAAATTCAATAATCTGACTTGATCATATTATTTCAACTATGTGATTGTACTTTTAAACTTGATGCACACTAACTATACACATACATATCATCAGAGACATTTTCCGTGGTAGCCAGCTTCAGTTTGTGGTCATCGTCCGGTTTCGGGAGTTCGCCCATGTTCAGGATGCTTTTTTCAGACAGTGTGACGACACAGACTTGCATAGAGCACTGAGTGTGAAACTAAGTTGCAACTGAGTGTGAAACTAAGTTGCTCTATGCAAGTCTGTGTTGTCACACTGTCTGAAAAAAACGCATCCTGAAGATGGGCGAACGCCCGAAACCGGTCGATGACCACAAAATGAAGCAGGCTACCACGGAAAATGTCTCTGATGCTTTCCAGTTTTGCGGAACCAACCACCACAACAACTATACACATACATAAACCAACACTTTTATTTCCCATATCTTTTCACAAAAATCGATTTTAAGGGTGAGATTTGTTGGGTATTCTTTGGCATCATTATGTTTCCCATTAAAGTGCCAATCAATATAATTCCTTCAACTATTAAGTACAAACAAAACTTGCTTACTTGTAAGCAAGCCATCCTTACTTCCGTCGATGTAAACATTTCCTTTAATGGTGTGATGTAACCAGGATGCAGGATGTGTTAACAAATCTATTTAAATAGTTGTTTACTGTACTATTATTAATACTTAATCACTTAACACTAAATAATTCATTAGAACTGTGAGAAAAGAGAGGAGTAGTAATTGGCTGTCGAAGTTCTATATGTGAGTTTATATCAGTTATTTCAGATCACATAAAAAAATTTATATCACTCTAAATAGTCGCATAACAAAACTATATCTTGATATTTAATAAACTTTGACGACGATTCTTGAAATTGCATTGCTTTAACTAATTGGACTGCCTTCTCAGAAGTCTACCGATGCCGGGAATTAAATGAAAGATAAAAAGAAAGTTACGGAATTTACATTCAGTTTGTTTATTATTAACATATGTAAAACGGCGACAAAAAAAATAGCATTAAACATAGATTAACAGTTTTTCTGCAATTTGTAGTTTCTTATTAAACTATTTTTCTAAGTAGTTCTTTTATTTGCATAAATTTAATGAATCTAATGGAAATAAATCGCTAAATTTATAGCTAAATTATTTTTTTCCTACGAATAATTTAAAACTTATTCTTATAATTTAGGTGTTGTACGTTAATAACAATGAATTGCTATTATATGAGCTACAATGAAAAAATTTTTAATACACCTCATTTATTCTTAACATAATAAATTATTGTCCAACTGAAATAAAAAAAATCAGAGAATTAATTGAAATTTCAAAGATTATGTGCCATAATGCCACCTATTCCTTGATAGCTACAATTAAAAAATAATTATTATTAATTAGATTATACTTTATCATAATTAATAATTTTTTTTTTGTTTTAAATAATAATATGAACCATTCAAATGCAACTATATAAGTAAACCAATGCTGTTTGACGAGCAAGTCCTGTTTTTTTAAAAGAAGTAAACCGGTTCCCTTATTTCTGTATGCTTGATAATTAACTATTTGGAACGTTACCAGTTTTCATACCTATTTATAATTGACACAAATATGGTCTGATCAGTTGCACACATATCAAACTACAATCACAGTAACAAAAATAGATAACTAGAACTAGACTAAACATTTTTTTTTTTTTTTATTTGTAATTAGTTTATAAAAGATTTCATCATGTTAGATATATCATTTTTCTTTTCCTAGTTTTTTTTTTAAAAAAAACTAGTTTAGAGTTTTTTTGTTTACTATCATTTTAATTTCCATAGTTTTATACTGACAGCTGACAGCTGTTTGAACGTCGAGATATGGACCAAAGTTTCTTCTTATAATGAAGCTCGTGGCCAACTTTCAGGGTTACTAATGTTTCTCTGACAACTATATTATCTGATGCCATCATTGATTCCATATTTTTCTCCATGTTTCACATTGTAATTAATCATTCCATCTTTGTTTGATAGAATCTGATATGTATCATTCAATCTTACAATTTAGAATGCTTGGATAAACCTAACTATCATTTAAGTTTCGAACATGCACCAAATATCTCAATAGTTTGTTTCATTCTTGTTTTTGATTTTTTTAATTTATGGCGCGTCAACATCTCATCGTCAATTCATGGCGCCCGGAGCCTAATCAGTGTACTGCCGTACTGGGCAATGTTCTCTCGTACAGACAACACTATCGGACTGTAAGGTTTGGGTAATATTAGTTTGGATATTACCCCACCCGAGGAAGACATAGCGAGCTGGGCCAGGGACGTAGCTTAATGAGATCTGGATATCTTATTATTGCGGGAGGGGAAAGAAAGGTGGAGGAGTTCTACCAAGTGGAGGACAACGTTCTCGTTTTTGCCGGTAGGTGTAGCATTATTTCCGACGAATTATCATATGCGGTTTCACGATTGGTCACGGGGCATGGACAGTTAAATGGTAAATGGCCAAGGATGGGTCTGTTGGGAGATGGGAGTTGTAGATATGGACAGGAAGAGCTAAGTGAGCATGTGTTGTTGGATTGCTCTCTTTATTCTGATCTACGTCAGCGCTTGCAGAGGGAGGTTGGGTTCCACGTTGTTATGGAGAACAACAGTCTGTCCCTGCTGCTCGAAATATAGTGCCGCGTACAGAGGTTTTAGGCGATTTGCTGAAGAAGCATTGAAAAGGAGAATGGAATGGGTAGATAAGGGCTGATTTGGTAGGTAATTTGTACGTTGGAATCAAAGTAATTTATTGTGTGAGTGTTGCATGAATGAGGGGATTCAGACTAGCGTTTAGTTATGACCCTTAATTTTAGGCTAGTTTGTAAGGTTAGATATAGGGTTTTCTCGTACCCCCCCAGGAATATTGAGTACTGAGAGGCGTAAGAGTGTGCATGGTTGAATGAACGAGCTTAAAGTATAAGGGTGTAAATAAATTTTAACTTATTTGAATGAATGGAAGATAGGCTTGGGATAGGCTAGATTCTTTGTCCCCCTCAGGAATATCGAGTACTGGGGGAACCTGTAGGTTAGGATTAGCTTAGTTAAGTTCATTTTCATTGTTTCGGGCGTCACGCTCATTGTTAGACGCACCATTTAGGTTAGGAACTTCAATACGGGCGGGTATGGGCGAGATCCCACGCAGTGTGCCTTTTTAATAAAAAATTTTAAAAAAAGGGTAGCATTCTCGAACCCGGGACCTCCGCGTGGGAGTCCAACGTGCTACCACTGGACATTTCTTCTGAGTCCCTGTTTATTTCTTAGTTTAAAAAGCAAACAAATCATATTTTGCAGTTTGATTCTTATATCGCTTTGCAACCCTTCCCAGAAATGCTTACTTATATCCCAGGTTAAGAAATGTTAATTTAAAACCTTCTTTTCATACTGAGGGGGATCTTACAATATGTAAGAGAAGGCAAAAATTTCACTACATTTTTGATAAATTAATTTTAATAAAAACTTGAATTTAATAAACTAAATTATTTACCCTTCTGCTAAATGGAATATCAAACTGCGTAATATACGATGCATTCAACCGAATAATCTCATGTCTGGTGAATGAAGGCCATCTACCTGTTGATAAGTTTTAAAGCTTTTATAATACATTAGGTTTTTTTTTTTTTTTTTTTTTTATAATACGAGTGTATTAAAAATATAAAAACCGGTTCTAATTTCTTCTAGCATAGTAAATGAGTAATAGCAATGAGGAAAGACATATGAATGTATCTAGGTTAATCTAGGTTTCTTTTCCTTCAAAACAAATAGAAAATTGTAAATTAATTTATTATTAAAAATTTTTTATTTATTTTTATTTCGTTGCATTGATGGTAAGAAGAAGTATTGCGATTGTAGTCAAACCTACGACATTGAGTTTTCACTGAAAATCTCCTGAGTTCAAAAAAAATGGTTTTCAGACATTTGTCTGCGTTTATGTGTGTGTGTGTATGGTCAGCATAACTCAAAAAAAAACTTGATGTCTCGTTTAGGTATTACCCAGATGACGCTAATAATAAAATTTTGATCAAAATCGGTTCACCAAAAATATCCGTATACTTTTTTTGGCAATTTTCTCGAAAATGGCATGCATTATCGATTTTCATTAAACTTATTATATCGACTAATCAATCATAAATAGTGCTTTTATTTGAAACATGTCTCCCTAGAAAATTTATTTTCAGAGACTTACTCTCTATAAAACCCGGTTTTATTTGTTCACTATTCTCTGTGTTGTTGAGGTGTTCTCAACTTTTTATTTACAAAATTATACATAAGTCTTCAAGTTTTGATATGTTTTAAAGATTATTTAATAGTTTTTATTTTTTTTATTTTTTATGCCTTGAAAAAGACAATATATTTGTCGAAACGTTGGCAAGAATTTTATTTTTTTTTATTTTTTTTAAAAAAAGACCGAAACTCACGATCCTTTTCCTACATACAAGCAACGGTCGAGAAGAATCTTCCATAATGTTCATTATGAACCTGTATTTCGGATTCACTTACTCGTAAATCAACGTATGAAATTTATAACTGGATACTCATTTAAATAAATAATTCAATCAAAACTATGTAAATTGCAGAAAAAGAAAGTTGTGTGAGTGTTTCACGCCAGAATTTTTTTTTTTAACTGTTAAATTCAGCAATCATTTCAATCAGATATTTTTCTAAGTTTACAATAAATCCAAAATTGTCGTCTTTTCAAAGACTTGTTAATAATAATAATAAAAAAAAAAAAAGTTTATTTAACTTCGGTTTCTTTCATATTAATATTGAATTTGAAAACAATAGAGTAATTATCATAGACTAAAAAATTATTCTAATTGAAATGATGATTCATAATGAAATATGTTATGGAAGAACATTAATTTCTAATCAAGTCCTAATTATAGTATTTCCTAAAAGAGTAATAAATCAACTTGAACCATAAATCAAACATAGCATTGAATGATGATGAATTAACCAGCAATAAATGACGTCCCTTACAATTTCTTTTAATCTAACAATGGATACCATTGATAATTGTCTGCGTCAAATAAACAAAGATCACCTTTGACTTGGTGGATGACTTGATCACAGTGGGTTTTGCCTTGCAACAGCTTGCACATTTTTTGTGGTTTCTTTATGCTGATTTCGAGCGTTTGACTTGATATTATCTTGAAGTGTTCTATACTTGGCCCCCTAAGCATGCCACAACAAAAAAATGGAAAAGCGGTTCCGCTTGCCAATCAATCTTTCCTTAAGGCCTTAATCATTTAGTAGTATTATTAATATGTATAAGTATAATCAACTATGGATTAAAGAACTATCCAATTAGACTTATTTAAAAGAATTCGAACAAAAGAGTCTCATGACACTTTTTTTGTAAGGGCAATGAAACATTTAATCTAATTTTTGACATACAACATTGCACAACTGTTTATAAAAATGTCTTGTCTTTAATATATGGACAACTAATGAAATAATAAAGTATTTGTCACGTTCTCGGTCAGTGATCTCGTTGAACAGTAAGCAAGGGAGATTATGTTGAATCTGCACAATGATGGGTAGATCCGCCGAACATATTTGTAAATAAAGAGTTGCCTTTAACATATTCTACCATTTTCGCTTTATCTTATACACAAATTCAAAATATCGACTTGCTGACATGTCGGGTGTAGTGGAATCAATTGTCGTGATTCCTGAGGTATGAAGTTAGCTGTCTTGAAGAGGGAGGCGGAAATTAGTTTAGAGAGTTATTGCTTGAATTACTAACACTGAATTTATAAAAATAGACTATATTTTTACAATAATTTAAATGTGAGAAATGGTAACTATTAACATGAAATAATTAGAAATAAATAGGAGATAAACAACAAATAATTTAAAATGATTAAAATAAATAAACTAATATGCACAACTATGAAAATAATTATAAGTTTAACCTTCTATAGGGACGCGCTCTCGTACTGTAATGTATATATACTGATAGACTGAAGCTATAGTGATATAATGATATACTCGTGATACTGATGATACTGTAGCTACTGATATAATGATATAATGATCCCCTCTTCCAGTGGGGCGAAGTTTATATTAGTCTTACTCACACACTGTCAAGTGTGTAAGTAAGTTCTCACACTAAGACATCTCTAGTAGCGTGCGACCTTGGTTAGGTCGGCGACCAGTGATTCAGGTCAGTGGCCAGATTTGGTCGCCCATCGGCGACTTTCAAAGACCAGGTGGCTTCTGTTCAATAGACAGGGCTTTATCGGAGCTTGTCTTTGATACCTTTGTATTGAAAAGGCAGCGGCCGGCTGTGGGGCCACTAGTTATAAATTATTCTTTCCTTTTGTTATATTTTATGAAGGCTTTGACATTGCTATATCATTACACGGGCAATTTTTTAAAAGGAAAATGTTAATAAAACATGTTCCGCCGATTTTTATTGAAATAATTTTACATAAATGTTCTAACAAGAAATAAACTAGAAAACTTCACCGTTAATTATCACATAATTATCATACAAATGTATAAAAATATAGGTACACATTGATGAAATTTTCACTGCTCCGATACTAAATACTTTATAAGTGTTTCATATTTGATCACTTCAATAAATAAACACGCCGTGCTAGATTCTCAACAGTCATTCTATTTTAGAAACTATATTTATAAAATTCATTTCGGAATATAATGACTCGAAGTTATAGTGAGAAAAAAAAAACTATAATAAAAAATCCACATAACTTCAGAATAAAGCGGAGAAATTTTACTTATATACTTTGCAAAAAAAAAAAATTGATCTGAGCCCATAAAATAAATGATATTGTTCCATTTAAATGTAAACTATAATTAATAATCTGTAATAAATTTGCTGAATCAAATCATTTCATATACGACCCTAAAATTGACAAAAGTAGTGAATTCAAAACCATACTACTCTTCAATCTAGATTGAAACATATTATATTGTGTTATATCCTAACAAAAATGCTTATTGTGATAACAGTGTGTGTGTGTGTGTGTGTGTGTGTGTGTGTGAAGAAACGTTTTATCGACTAAAGTAGGAAGCTCCAGGCAGGCATACACAAAAATTTGTCATTTAAAAATGACAAAGACCAATGGTGGCGAAGCTATGGTATGCATGCCCGAGATGGCATATACAAAAATTTTACTGATATAAGAAAGATTTACAAAACTATCTATTAGCTTTGTCAAAGCTAAGTTAACAGAATGTAAGTTAACAGTTAAAGCTAATAGAATGTATGTTATGTCTCGCTTCATAGATGAATCTAACAGATAGTTATTCAAATCTTTCATATACCAGTAAAATATGTCATTCGAATTTGTCATCTAGGGCACGCATACCATAGCTTCGCCACCACCATTGGTATTTGTCATTTTTAAATGACAACTTCCTGTATATACCTGGAGCTTCCTCCTCCAGTCGATAAAACGTTCGCCTTCTCGCGTGCGTCCTCCTTAGAACGCACTCTTCATCTAAAAAAAACAGAGAGAGGTGTGTGTTTGTAAGCTGCAGACTATATCAGCCCAATTTTTAGGCAGTTATAACATAAACTTGACCAAGCTGAAATAGCAAAATGGTTATAAGGAAAATTTCGACTTTCCCAGGATATGATAAAAAATGCCCAGACAATGCCCAAAATAATAGATGATTGCAATCCTTAATGGGTGGCTAAAAAAAATATTATGAAATACTAAAGTTTACAACCTTTATACAAGTAACAAATTGGTGGTACACCTAAAAAAGTTACATTGTAATCGAATATGGTATAAACTGGTTTATAAAAAAAATGAAATAAATAATTTCATATAATCAACTTAAATGAAAAATTAATCCAATCAGTTCCATCAGAACAAACCTATCGAACGCCATTTCTTACTAAGACAAGTTGTAGTGTAAAAAAAAGTAAAAAAAAAACCCAGTTGTATACATACAAGCGAGCATTCATATCATTTAATGTAAACTGATTATTTAACCATAAAATGTAGTGTTAATAAATTAATAATCCCATATTTTTTTTAAAAAATAAATTGAATAAGATTTACAATACAAAATATATAACACAAAATAATAAATCTAACGCCTGCTGGGATATGACCTTGCATGATTAGCACGCATTAAAAAAAAAAAAACCCTTTAGTTATTAAAATCTTTTTTAAATTAGATAATTAAATCAATGCAGATAATATTTTTTATTAATAATAGAAAATTTGTTCTTAAAGTTATCAAGATCATTGGAAAATCGAAAGATTGAAAAAGGTATACATTAAATATGAAAGAAAATACTGTAGTTTAGGAGTAATTTTTACAAGACTATGGGCGTAGATAAAATAAAACAAAACAAAAAAAGTTAAGGAAATTGATGTAGGTGGGCCCAACAATAATGTACATGAAGTTCATTTGAGTGTTAACTTGCTTATAGGGGGCGTGCTTCAGGCAAGGTCGTATTTTATATATAATATATATAAAAACATTTAAATAATAGAGTCACGGATTATTTTTTTTTTATATATCTAATCTTTATAGATTACAAAAATGTACGTATTATTATTATTATCATGTTATGACAGGTGTATGTTTAGTTTCTTTTAAAAAATCAAAAAGAGAAAATCGTTTCTTTCAACTATGATGCACGCGTTATATAAATAAAAAATTTCATATTTTTTTTTAAATTTTTATTCCTCATTGTTCTAAGAATGAAATAGTAAAAAGTAAATGAAACAATGGGCCGCAGTTTTTTTCCGTGATAGCCTACTTCATTTTTAGGTTATTGACGGATTTTGGGATTGTTCATCATACTCATATCTTCAGTATATCTTGGATAATTAGTCTGAAATCTCAGTAAGATGGTGAACACCTAAAAACTATCAAGAAAATCTCTAAATTTTTTTTTTTTTTAATTTAATGTGCGTCAACATCTATGGTTATTGGCGCCTGTAGCCTTCTCAGTGCGCCTGGGCGTCCGGACAGTGTTCTTTCGTTACAGACATTCCGTCACCGGGCAGTAGAGCTTCTAAGAAGATAAAATATAAGGGTAGCAGAGCTGTGTTCGCACCAGGGACCTCCGAGTGGGAGTCCAGCGCGCTATCCACTAAGCTAATCCCTTCTCTAAAATCTCTAATGAAATAATAGGTACCTGAGACCTGTTGTTTTCGAGCGTTTGCTCAGGTTTCTTTTCGTGACCAATGTGGGATCGTTGACTAGCACCGTTCTTCATAAACTGGTTTCCTTGTCGGGTCTTTCTTCAATTATGCATTTGAGTTATTGAAGTCCAGGATTCTTTTGATGTAGTCGTAAGTGTTCTTGTGTGTGAGTCTTGTCAGCTTTCATGGTCTTTGAGTTTTCCTTATTCGGCTATTCGGTTTTATTCGTTTGCAATCAGCTGCGATATATCGTGAATTCTAGTTCTCTTTGAGATAGTAATGGTATTGCTAATTCTTTGACTATACCCGCTTCAAGATTTTATCAAGGTTGAGCTTTTTAGTTGTATTTAGTTGTTTTTTAAAGTCTTTGTCTATAAAACAAGTATAATTTCAGCTGGCTTGATTGTTGTTTTAGTAAAGATAATTATAATTTCTTGGCTGAGATGTAGTTATATTATTGTTCAGGTTGCATTTTGTAATATGTTCTGGAAATTATTGGCTGTATTGTTTTATTACACTCTTCATTAAACAATGCTAGACACATTATTTATCAAGAAATCTTGATGACTGGACAACATAAAAAAATGCCAATGTTTTTCTATCACTTAGGAACAACCACGAATTCAGTCAATTTAAATTTAAATCTTTAAAAATGAGAATCATAATTAAAATTTTTTTTTTTTTAGCATTAGTTTTTCCTAATTTTTGTTTTATGTGTTTTTTTCCACTTTTATTATAAATACGTATTTTTATCATTACTGTTGTCGGTCTCTCAGTTCTTAACAAATTCAGATCAAAACTACACCAATTATTACTTGGGTAGATATAGCAAAGTAGATCGACACAGTTATTGTACATTATTGCAAGATACGAATATCCATCTAGGAAGATAGGAATATCAGTAACAATCCTATGATAAATATGCATGCGAGCAAAATTATTAGAAATTATTAAATTAGATTATATTCTAGGAATTTTAGATTAGTAGGCCTATGAATAGAAGAGAAATGCCTACCTAAGCCTAATCCATTGCGATCCAAAAAATTCTAGTCTGACTTGTTTGTTTGTTTGTGCATGTATATTACATATTATTTGAATAGATGCCAGAAACTAATAATGGATTATTGTGAATGTATTCATGTAAATATAATCTAATCTAATCTAGAAACGCAGGGCCTCCAAAGGTTCATCACTTAGACCTTAGCTGGGTCCATTGTGCACCCTGTCGTAAAGATGCCTCACATCAGCCCTGTATCATTAAAAAACGCCAGGGCTAAGGCGAGTGAAATTCCTGATCCCGCCTTCGTCTCCAGACTGTGGATGCCAAATTTCAGGAATCGTTTGCGAGCATAGAAGCACGCACTTTCCAAGAAGGTAAAACGGTGTCTCATCGTTTTGTCCGCAAATTGGGCCCGCATATTATGCACCCATATTATGCAGATGTTTCCTTAAAAGGCGATGCCCTGTAACTAGGGCAATAATTCTCCTTAGCTTCACTTTTGTTCTGCCGAGGGGATAGGTTATGCGAGTCTTTGAGGGGCCTCAAAGAAAATCCTAGATTGCCTCAGCGCTGCAATATTTTCCCAATATAATGTATGTTTTCATATTAGCCATTTTTCAATGGCCCAAAGGCAGTTCTGTACGAGATACCGCAGAAAGGCCCCGGACCAATGGGCGTTCGTGAGGCGCCCACCTTTGCCAGTCTGTCGGTATGTAAATATAAATAACAAATTTTTTTCTTCTTCTTCAGCTTCCTGTCTGTGCAGATTAGCCAGATGTAAATAAGGTCAAATATTTTTTTTAAAAATCTATTCTAAATACCCAATCATATTTAACCAACATATTTTCATATTATAAACTCTTTTCATTAGTTATATTATAATGAGTAGGTTTAATATTTAAGCGAATTAAGTGGGTGTGTCAATAATCAAGATCATTAAAATAATTGAATTATTATGAAAAAATTTATTAATAGATGATAAGAGAAACAAATTGATGTTAAAATTAAAATTAGGCCTTATTGTTCTCATGATATTTTCTTTTTTTTGTTTCTAATAATTCACTTATTAATTATTATTGTATTAGTATACTAATTGTAATTGATGCCATATATCCAACTATATGATGAGTATAATAAAGAATTTCGTACACAACAATCAATATATTAATTTTAAATTGTAGGGGCATAGCCCCTGCGGTAGTGACTCCACCTTTGGACAATAGATGTCGGTATCCTTGAGACCTTTATCGCACCACCTTATCTTGATAATCTAAACAGGATCCCGAGACAGGGCATTTAATAAATGTAAATCAATTTTTTTTTTTTTTAATGTTCAAAAAAGTAATAATTTTTTTTATGTTCACAAAAATGATCTTGGTAAATAAATATTTTTTAATGATATAAAACTTAACTAGCAGTAACAATAAAAATTTACGATATTGCCGCCATACTGCAAGGATATCAACAAAATTTTACTATATTATTTAAGTCATGAATGACCAAAAAAAAAACATAATTCTTTGGGTAGGTTCAAATAATTAGATTAATAAAAAAATAGAATGTAATGATATTTGGTTCCGTAGTTCAAAGGGTTTTTTTTTCAGAGATATTTTCCATGATAGCCTGCTTCTTTTTGTGGTCATCGACCGGTTTCGGGCGTTCGCCCATCATCAGGATCCTTTTTGTCAAACAGTATCGTAACATAGATTTGCACAGAACCCTTTATTGCTCTGTGCAATTTATGTTATCAACACTGTTTGACCACAAGCATCTTGAATGATGCGAACGCCCGAAACGGTCGATGACCACAAAAAGAAGTAGGCTATCATGAAAATGTCCTGATTTTTTCCAGCTCTGCGGAACCAATCACAACAGAGCCACCCCCCCCCCCCCCCACGAAAACCTGTTTCATCTGTGGTCGATCTTTATGGTCCAAAAAAATCGTCCTCTTATTTATCGTTCAGAGAACACTTCATATTATAAAGCATTTCAATAGTTTCTTTCATTACATATAATTTCTTAAAAATGTGACAAATGTTATCAAATTATTACTATGTATATTTGAGCTCAATGTGTCATTTTCCTTTGCAAAGGGAAACATGGATTCATCACCCTTTAAATTTAATATTTTCATTGTTTTCTCCTCTTTTTTTTAATTATTAGCCGGAAGGAGCAACAAATTTAAATCCTACATAATTTGCTTTCTTGAGTTAACAAAAACCTAAAGATGGCTGAACTCTTTGCAACTTAAGATCAGTTGTAATTTTCTCGCACCTATTTAGAGAATGGTTTAGGTTAGATTGTCTGTATTCATGATTTTATTTTAGGTTTAAGTTCCGCTGGCCGGCGCCGGAGTTCCTCAGTGTAGTATACTTGGACCGCTTCTGTATACTGTATTCACTTCAGATCTACCAACCTATACAAACACTCTTCCTTGCACTTACGCTGATGACACCGCCATCCTTGCATCCAGCTCTGATCCCATCAATGCCTCCACTCTCTTACAGACTCATTTAAATAAAATAGAATCTTGGGCCAAAAAATGGCGGATTAAACTCAACCCACAAAAATGTCAACAAATCACCTTTACTCAGCGTCGTGCCCCCTGTTTTTCAGTAACCTTCAACTCAATACCACTCTCTCCTGCAAACTTAGTTCGCTACCTTTGAATGTACATCGACAAAAGACTAGCATGGGATCCACATACGAAACTAAAAAGACTGGAACTTAACAAACGGAATAAGTTACTACTCAGACTAATAGTAAGACGATCGAAACTACCTCTTGAGCACAAACGACTAATATACAACTGTATACTCATACCGATGTGGACTTACAGACTTGAACAGTGGGCTTCAACCAAGCGCTCAAATTCCCAGAAAATTCAGTCTTTTCAGTCAAAAATTCTCCGTCAGATAACAGATGCTTCATTCTACGTCTCTAACTCTACCCTCACAACGATCCCAAAATCCCGTATGTATCTGAAGCCGTCAAAACTAAATATAAAAAATTCTATGACTCTCTTGCTCTCAACTGTAATCCTCTTGTTTAAAGTCTCACCTCCACAACTATACCAGATAATCCACCCCGTCGACTGAGCCGCTGTTGGCCCCGTGATCACCTCCAGCAATAAGGAAGTAATTCCTGTGAGAGTGTTACCGCTGGGTAGCTTCTCTCTTCCAGCCAATCACGTCATTTATCATCACACATCACCATATGCACTCATTATATTTATTTATGTAGATTGTGAATTCCAAATAAAAGAAAGAAAAAAAAAAAGTTTAAGTACAAAAAGGAAATCAAGAAATACTCTACTCTTATCTGTGTGAATGTTTTTTTGTTTTGTGTATGCATGTGTCTTTTGTTTGTATGTGTATCTGAAAGTGGGACTAGCACCTCGGTACAAAAGTGAACCTTTAGCTTTGAGAGTAAAATTTAAACAAGATAATAGTTTGCAAGCTACGTACAATTAAGAGCTATAACTTAATGACCTCCTAAAAACTCCTACTGCTAATGTCCTTACATAACAAAGAATTTTATAATCTTTAGCCCATCAGGAGAGATGCAAAAAAATGTACACCATAAATAAGAGATGCAAAAATGCAATCAGCCAAGAGGCCTTCCATGAAAGAGAAAAAAAAGTTCGCCAACTTTACCTACCCCCTGTACTAACTAAATAAAACTTGAAAGTGATTAATTCAATCTTAGATTAACAAACAGTAAATTTATAATATAAATAAACGAGTATAAAATATAAATAAATTTTAATGAAAGGTAATTTTTAAAATGAAATATTTTTATATTTAATCTGATTTGTTTGAGGACGCTGATAAAAAAAAAAAAATTTTTTAAATCGTATAAAAGCTTCTTTAATTGGCCACTTTAAAACTGGATTTTTATAAACTTTAAGATTCAAAACTTTTGTCAATATTTATCGTTAAATTATTATATAAATACATTTTAAAAATTTTTGTTTCTAGAGATTTTTATATATTTAATTTTTTATTTTATTTAAAAAAAATAAATAAAGAAAAGAAAAAAAAAAAGAAAAGAAAACAAATCTATTTGATTCAAATAAATGACAGTTAAGTAGAGACATAATGTTATGCATTTAGATCAACGTGTTTATTGGGCGTGTTTTCTATGTATTTAGCAGTGTCATCACGTCCGCAATTCACTCGCCACACCTATATGATCATAATAATATAATATACATAAACACACAGATAGGACAGACTATACATAGAGAGATCAAAACACGTGATCTTAGACGCTCATCTTCTTCCTCACCCGTTCTTCATCTTCACCCTTACTGTTTTCACTTCCCATATTCCATCATCATTCTTTTACAAACAATCATTGTCCATTCTGTTTTTGTTTTTTTTTTTCTACAAATAGAATAAAACAAATTTATTCATGTAAATTTTCACCATTAAATTCTAGTATTCCATTTTATTCTAAAAGGATGGGAAGATTAGACAGAATAGATTAGAATGTCTTTGTGCATGACTGTACAGGTTCATACACCAAACAGATATATACATACACGCATACACACACGCATAAAATACATTGAGCTATCAACTGTTTGTTTACATTTCCTATTTGGTTGATTAGTGTGGCCTATCTTTAGACATGATGTCAATATATGGGAAACCTTGTTGTCTTAGTAACTAAAAACTAAAAACCAGCCTTTAAAACTAGAGATAGAGATTTCTTCTTCTTCTTCTTCTAAACCAACTTAATCCATTAAAATAAGGACAGCAATCCAGTTTAATTGAAACAAATATATATATATATAAATCCTCTTTTACAATTTAATCATTAAACCAGGCAACAATAAATTATTGCACTTTTAACGATTACTTTTTTTTTTCTTTCTTCGCTAAAGTAACTATAATCGTTGGAATATAATTATCTTTATAAATAAATCCGTTTGTGAAGTTTTTTAAAGATACCAAAAAAAAAATTCAGAAAAAAACTCTTGTCAGCCTGCCTCTTATAATGAATGTATGCACCTGATACAGGTAGTTGTATAATGAGTAAAGACGTCGTTTATTTGAAAAATGGCCGCCGCTTCTTGATAGCTTCTTGGTTCTAGAGAGTTATAGTCTTTTATAAGGTGTGATGAGATAGTAAACTCATGGTCGATTCTTAGTCTAGTTTTATTTTATTCATGTATATCGATAATATAGTAGAACAAAGTTTGATTCTTGCTTCCCCCTTTCATCCATGGTATTCGCTTGCTGGACATTAAGGTAGTAACCTGAACTTTACTTAATTCATTAGAAGAATAATTGATCCAACTTGGTACTCGGGATAGTGCTACAGAAGACAAATTATGTTAGATTTATATTTGGACGCTACCATGAAATCCCCTAATCAAACAGTAAAATCCCCTTGAAAAGCTCCAAGTCAGAGACTCCAAATTTATCATGCACAAATAAAATACTTTTTCTGCTATTATTAAAAACAAAAACAAAAATTAGTTACATGATGTTGAATTATAGGGATCAACTAATGTTCCAAATCCCAATGTATCCTCTGATGAAACTGTTGAAGACTTGCGCTAATGGATGCTCTCGCCTGCCTCTTATTTAATTTAGCCTTAGAAAAGGTTATTAGGGATTTTGGGATACAGAGGCCTGGCACTATTCTGAACAAGTCCGTCCAACTGCTAGCATACGCAGATGACGTGGACAAATGCTAGATCCCTCCCCCCATTGAAGAATGCTTTTCGTGCCTTTCAAGAAGCAGCATGTCATATGGGCCTTACTATACTTATGAGGAAAAGACAAAGCACATGTATGTCGGTGGTGTCAGTGGTCCCTCCGAGGAAATATAGAGATCGATACTTTTGTCTTTTCAAGGGTACAAGAATTCTGCTAATTGGGCTCTCAAGTTAACCTCTCCAACAATATATCGCTTGAGATTGGTAACAGAATTATGGCTGCCACTAGAGCATATTTTGCCTGTTTATATATGAGGCATATTAATTTAATTAATTTGATCTGATTTATTTTAGCATATTTATATATGAAGTTTCAAGAAAATCGTCGGAGCCATTTTTGAGAAAATCGCGAAAAAGTGAAAAAAATCATTTAGTAAAGTGTTAAAACAAACGCATTTCCGGTTATCCGATTTTTCTCAAACTCAGAATTTCAACAACATATTTAATTGTTATTAACATTATTTAGATGACCGAATTGTCTAATAAACTGAAATAGCAGTTAAAAAGAAAACCTAACCCCACCTCTCCCCCAGAAGTGCCCTTAAATGAATTTTCCCGGAGAAATGTTTCAAATAAAAGCTGTAGCTCTTTGTATGTGTAGTTGATATACCAAGTTTAAAGAAAATCGTCGGGAGCCATTTTTGAGAAAATCGTAAAAACGTAAAAAAAAAAAACAACTCGTAAAGTGGTACTTCCGGTTGAGGAATTTTAACAGATGACGCATCGTGAGATCCCATGGTGATGCCTAAACGTAATATCAAGTTTTAACTTTCTACGGTTTTTCGTTTTTGAGCTGTACTGTTCACATACACTCAGAGGCACACCCACATACACACACACACACACAAAGACCATTTGCTAAAAACCACTTTTTTGGACTCAGGGGACCTCAAAACGGATATTTCCGGTGAAAACGCGATATCGAAAATTTGACACGATTACAATACTTCCTCTTACTAGGAGTAAGAGAAAGTAAAAAATAAAATAATAACAAATATAAGAGAGACAAATACAAAAATTACTTTCACATATGAATCACACTAAAATTTTACGCTACATAAATTTAAATAGTGTTTACACTAAAGTTTACTATATATATAATTTTATTAATTAAAAAAATGTTAATATTTTAAGGAATATATTTATTTATACTGTTACAGTAGCAGCGATTCCCCTAAAATACGCCAAGGTGCGTGTCCATCAGCTTCTGTGTCTTCATCAGCCTCTTCGTCGCCGACAGAAAGACCAAACGCTATATCACCCTCTCAATTGTGCGCAGTTTGCGGAGATACTGCTGCATGTCAACATTATGGTGTTAGAACATGTGAAGGTTGTAAAGGTAAGCACATTTTTTTAATTATTTATTTAAAATTCTTGATTAATTATTTTAGATTAATTATTATTAACACAAGGTGCTATGATAGATAAACTGGGTAATTAGAGGCCATTTCCTGTTCGATGAATGTTCTTAAATTAGAATAATTATAGTTGCAAGTAAGAGAAATGCATAAAAGGTGGTTTCATATTTTGTTCAGAATAATTTTTATGCACCAAATACAAAGTCCAATAACAAACTTCATTATTTTAATAATACGGGAGGGGGTGGGGGACTCGAATCGTTCAGGAAGTAGAATTTTATATTACACTATTATAATTAACTAGAAAACTTCATTAAAAAAAAAATAATAATTAACAAAACATTAAATAAATAAAAAAATTGTTATAAAAATACATTGGAATAATAAATAAAGTTGAATTAAATGAATAAATCATTGCTTACGAGATTTATTGCTGTTATAAACAAAATAAAAAGAACTTGAAAATAATATTAATTTTATTTTTTATTTTGTCCTTCCTCACTCTCCAGCTTATATATATATATATATAAATGTAGATTGCCTTTGGCAACAATCACTCTTGTTACTAAATAACTATCGGTGATTCGGATCTTTGCACTATAAGAGAAGCTTTTAAAAAGTTAGATTTATTCCGAGATTATGATATATGTCAGAGATTCTTTTGTTTTTTGTTTTGTTTTGTTACTTTTTGTTCTCCTTCTTTCATATCTTGTTTTTTTTTTAAAGAAAGTAGATATCACAGGGACTTAAAAGAAGTTGTATGTTTTGTATGCGTCCTCAAAAAAAAATTATAAAATAAAATAAAAAAAGGTATTTATATAATATGATTTGAATGATCTTTATTGCCGGTTCACGATTCTTATAAAAAATTATTTTTAATATGTATATAATACAAATACATTAAATAAATAAAAAAAGAAGCTTTTAATCTATATATATAAAAATTCAGCATCCGTAAGTTTGTGGCCGCAAAACTCGAAAAGTAGTCGATGGATTGACTTGAAATTTTTACATAACGTTGCATTTCTATGTAAGAGTGTTTATATATACTTTTTATTCCGAAGTTCCCAAGGGAACGGGAAATTCCGAACGTTTCGCGAGGTTGGCAGAAATAGACGGACTCAGACGCGTTGCGATAGTGGCATGCTCTCTGAACCTCATTCTCAACTATTTATATGTACCTTTCACCGCCACCAGTCTCGAAGTACCTCACACCAGTTCTCGCGCAATGTTAGTAGACAAGGTATTCCAAAGCATCGAAACAAATTATCAAAATCATTCATGGTTAAGCGGAAGAGCCATTCTAGCGGCTAAAAATGTCGACGTACTCGATATGAACTACATCATTCTAAACAGAATCGCAGATGAAACTGTGACATACAAATTCATTCACTCCGTGATGGATCACAGTGAAGTTGTGAATTATCCAACGGAATTTCTTAATTCACTCGATGTTCCCGGATTACTGCCACACATTCTAAATTTGAAAATTGGAGTGCCAATTATATTCCGAAACATCAAGCAGCCAAAGTTATGCAATGGTGCACGATGAGTAGTTAAAAAATTGATGAATAATCTAATTGAAGCAACAATTCTCATTGGACTTCATGAAGGTGAAGACGTACTACTTCCACGAATACCACTCATATCGACAGATATGGCTAAACGACTGGATAAATGACTTCAATTTCCAATACGTCTTGCGTTCGCTATGACTATCAATAAAGCTACTAAAGCTATGGTTATCAATAAAGTACTACGAGAAAATAAAAAGTAAATAGAAGATTGAGTGACTGTGCGAAGAGTGATGATATTGTGGTATTTAATAGAATATGGTAGCGTTGGCGGAGATGTGAGCGTCTTGACTCTTTAATTCTTGTTAAAAATAGTTTCTTGAATAACACTATGAGGGTATTATAGTCTCACAGTAAGCTCTTGAAAGCTAGATGGGAAGGATTATTCTTGGTAACTTGATTAAAACTTCAATATTACCATCCAAAGGTAATAAAAAGCTTATATTGCAATTGCCAAAGCTGTGCTAATGTTTTATTTCTACTAAGTATTGATGGAGCTGTATACATCTTCTAAAGAGAAGTTTGCTGTCCATATTGAAGCTCATTCCCCAATATATTACAATAGGCATTATAGAGGGAGGTGTAATGCGTAGTTGGAGTTCGCTTGGAAAGCTGACAGTAGCGCTCAGTATCGCTGGTATTGAAACTAACGAGTCTCAGCACTTGTGTGGCCAATTTTCTCAGTAAAGGCTGGTTTAATCATTATATTACCTTCTTGAGTGAAGACAGATCACACGTTCTTTAGTTTGCCTTAATAAACGATTCTTATTTTTATAAATATTTCAAAACTAAATCAATGAACCTTAATCATTCAAGAACATAAAAAAAAAATAAGTTACAATATAATAAATAATATTGACATAAGTTTTATTTAAATTTGTTCATATTGGAAACCATGTTTCATAGATTACCGATTTAATCATTTTACAAACAACGACAGACCACAGTATATATATATATATATATATTGGTTTCTCAATATCGATGAGTAATAATATAACTTATAAATTCAAGTAATAGATAGGATTGCATGCATGCATTCTTTATTAGTTTGAAACGAAACAAAATAAGGCAACTGTACAAAATAAATCATTATTTAATTGAATGTATTTGTAGTAAAGCGCACACAATATAACTTACTATTTGTGTGAATACATTGTGAAGAACCAAACTAAAACAATTATTTTCCTCACAAATGTTTCATCTGATATCGTTTTTTTATTTTTTCTCCCCTTAATTTAACATATTTTTAATTTTAAACATAAAATCGATTAATATATTTCTATTTAGAGTTTTTAATTAATTATTTACTCTTTTAAAAGAAAAGAAAAAAAAAAATTAATAAATTCCAAATAAAAAAAATTATTGATCGTAAAGAAAATTATTTGTAATAAATATTGTTTTGGTCGAAAATTAAATTTATTTATTACCTTGCTGCTTTACAATATAATATATAATTATATAATTTCTTTTGGGTTTTTATGGTCTGCTATAAAATTATCTTTTAATTTACTGAAGTCAGTATTGTTTTTTTTTTTTTTTGTTTCAAGTTCAGTATATAAAAGTGTGCCTATCATAAATTTTTATTTTAAATACAGTTAAGCTGCCTGATGAACGGTTAGGATAATTAAATTGATAATTAAATGGCATTTATATCATCCACATATCTACCCACGTCTCTTCGATTCATTACTAACAGTTAAAGACCTGTTCAGTAATTTGATCTATGCAGATCTTTTAAGAAAGTATAAAGAAAGAATGATATAAGCTGAAAAATTAGTTGGCTGAGGCCAAAGAAGAAACTTTTTATTTTTTTAAAAAAGTTTATTCGACGTTTCGGACACCTTTAGTATCCTTCCTCAGGAACTGTTAAGAAAGTATGGAGAGTTTAACTGTTACAAAGAATGATATAGTTTTTCCCGGTCTCCATTTCTTCGATAAATCTGATTATTCTAACAATTTTCTTCCATTTATTTACTTTCTAATAAAAAATAAAGGATATTTCTTCCCTTCTCCATTTGTTTTACAATAAAAACTCAAAGCTGTTTGATACTTAATCTATTAAGCATTATGTGGACGCTATAGATTACAATGAATTCTTTTAGACGCATCCAAATGAATAGCGCATAAATCTAAATCAGATAGATAGTCTTATCTAATTATGTTTATAGATTTCAAGAACACCAGAAAAAAAATATGGAAGCTGTACATTCTGTGAGAGGAAGCTATTCAGTAAAACTTTTCTTCCCTTAATGGAAAATGAATTGTGGCGAATCCAAAAAGTGGGAATTAAGGGAACTTTTCCCGGAGAAGGATTAGTCCACGAAAAAAAAAATGAGTTGAGCCATATAGTGCAGACTCTCTCTCTATGGAGGACTTCTTATGAGATTATCTGAGGGATTATAGTTACGAGCAAATCTGGGGAAAAAAAGTAGAAGATAGGATCTACTCTTCTATTCCTCAATGGGTGGATCTCTAAATAATTGGTGTAGAAGGCGACGGGCAAAGCATCGGTTAGGATGAATGGTGAAAGTCCGATCAAGGCCCGACAAATAGCAATATAGATTCTCTTATTTCAAATAGCTTTTGGATTCGCAAGCTTAGGGAGCGGATTAGCTCAATGGAAGCGCGCTGGACTCGTACGCGGTGGTCCTGGTTCTATTCCAGGCCGCGCTGCCCTTATTTTTCTCGGGAGTAGGGGCACAAGAGATCTTTCAGGTCTGTCCAAAATATATTCTATAACCGTTAAATTAATAAAATATTTAGCATAATGAAAACCAAGATAATCCTGAAATATAATGTTTTAAAAAAACAAGAAAATGTTTATTTTTTTTTAGGGATAATCAGCTTTCTAATATTTCAAAGTTTTAATTTCACCTTATTTTGTTCAAATAATAATTTTAAAGTTCAAAATTGATTCCTTTATTTCTTAATCTTTTAGATTAGCCCATAAAAAATTTGTGACCAAAAACTCGGCGATTCTCTAAAAAATTTCATAATTTCTTTTCTTTTCTTTCAATTTCTTAAAGTTGACACTGAGATTTGTGAGAACGAGATTTTGTTGCGATTAATACAAAGGTGATTTATCATTCTAAGTTTGCTTTTCACTTTTTAACACCAAAACTTATTGCCAATATGTCAGCTTTAACGTAGATTTTTATACAAATATTCTTGGGGTTCTTAATTTTTTTTTTTTGCGTGGCGTATTATGTTTATCGCTTCTTTGTAAAATGTCGAGGTTACATTCAGGGAGGATTGTAATCTGATTAACCAAAGAGAGCTAGTTCATTCCTATAAAATGGCAATATATTTTAATTTCGGTAAAAATAAACTTCATTTTTAATAAAAATAAAAACAATTTTGATTATAAGACATATTGGAATACAACGGATTCTTCATAAGTGTCCAAAATTGGTTTTTAATTATTCCCTTATTGTAAAAAACTTCGTATTATTTGCTTCAATTTGGGTAATTTTCAAACATTATATGCAGTTTATTTTTATAATTTTTAATTTTTCCAGAATTTTCTTAATATTATTGATTATTATCATGGAATAAATAAATAAATTTAATAATCAAATATTACTCAAAAAAAAAAAACAGGTTCTAATATAGTTAATATTTCCGCCCCAAAAAAACCCCTATAATACGAGTATTTGACAAGCTGATCTCAATTTATTTATTAGTATTTTTAATTATTAATATGTTGTTTTCCCTTTTTAATGAAAAATATTTAAATTACCATGATTAATTATTGTTTTCAATATAGAACTTAAATACCAAAGAATTAAAAAAAAAAAAATTAATTACCCTCACTTAATATTTAAATTTCTTTAAACCTTAATTATCAAATTTCTATTAGCATTAAGAGAATTTATGAGTTTATAATTAATATATATATAAACATATATTTATACTTTTTTATTTTATTATCCCAATACAAGCATTAATAACTTACATCTATATCCAAATATATTATTTATTACCAATCAAAATTAATATAATTAAGAAATCGAATTATGAATTGTTAAACTTAATATAATTATAGCGTTTGTCTCAAGGTTATTAAGAGGTTATAATATATACATATACGACAAAGAAGTAAGGAAACAAATTCCCAAATAAACACCATTTGCCCACCTTCTTCCTTATAAGAATTCGGCCAACTTTAGTATTACAGTATAACAGTTTAAATGAAAAAATATGGCACATTGTAGCTTCATATTTGTGGAAAAAATAAGGAATATATATGATTGGGTACTTTACAGTTCACAGAGTGGATTTTCCAGATGTTATTTCTTAATAAAGTAGATATTGTTAGGTAATCTTTTATTTTGCTAATATAGATAAGGCTATTCGCTAAAAAAAAATTTTTTTTCGAAATCAGGACTACTACTAAACATGTATTTCCGGTGAAAACCCAATTTTTACAAAATCTAGCATGTTCGCAATACTTCATCTTACGAGGAATAAGAGAAAGTAAATCATATTAAAAATGAAACTTTGTTGATATTTAAAAATCTGATATGAAACACTCACACAACTTTATCTTAATCCAGTTCTCAAAATTATAATTGACAAATGTTATAGTTACTGTACCAAATTTGACGAAATTCGTCGAAAACTGAAAAAACTGTTCAGTAAAAGTGCACTTCCGGGTTACTAATTTTCTTGAAACTCGGAATTTTAGCAATCTATTTATTTCTAAGTAATTTTTTTTTGGATGATAGAATTGTATAATCAACAGGATAGCACTTTAGAGGAAGCTGTGACCCCCCCAACCTCCCCTATAAGTGCTTTTAAATGAATTTTCCTAGAAAAACGTTTTAAATAAAAGTTGTAGATCTTTGTATGGTAACTTTATATAGGATATTTCAAGAAAATCGTTGGAGATGTTTTTTAAGGAAATCGCCGGTCTTCCGGTTATCCGATTTTTTTCAAACTCGAAATTTCAACAATATATTTAATTAAAATTAACATTATTTGGATGACAGAATTCTCTAATAAACTGAAATATCACTTCAGATGAAAAACCTACTCCCACTCCAAAAGTGCCCTTTAATGAATTTTCCCAGTGAAATTTTTCAAATAAAAAAAGAGAATCGTGGGAAGAAAATCGTGGGAGCCGTTTTTTGAGAAAATCGCAAAAACGTAAACAAAAAAAACTAGTAAAGTGGTACTTCTGGTTGAGGAATTTTGACCGATGACCCACTGTCGGATCCCATGGTGATAACTAAACAGAAAATCAAGTTCGAAGTTTCTATGATTATTCGTTTTTGAGCTATGCTGTTCATATATATATACATTCACACACAGACCATTTGCTAAAAACCACTTTTTTGGACTCAGGGGACCTCAAAACGGATATTTCCGGTAAAAACTAGATATCGAAAATTTGACACGATTACAATACTTCCTCTTATTAGGAGTAAGAGAAAGTAAAAATGGAAAAAAAATTAACAAATATCAGAAACTGTTTTGAAAATAAACAATACTCATTCAAGTGTAATACCTACCTGTTTATTTCTCTTTAATTTATTTTTAATGATTATTTTTATAAACAATTTCGACAATATAAAATTGGACCTATAATTCTAATTGGAAGAATAAATGAAATGATTTTTCAAAAACCCACACCACGGACAAATAATTATTTTATTTTATTTATATTCCTTCTCATACTATGTCGAAAAGGTTTATTTATTTATTTATTTTGTTTTTAGTTTCTCAAAATATTTATGAAGAAGGAGGGGTTTTAATAAAGTTTAAAATTTGAACAATTTAAATATTTTAAATTTCCTTGAAGGAGCAAATCAGAAAAATATATTCTACAAGCAAAAACAAAAAAAGTTCTATCTACGTCTGTCAAAATATTGAAATAGTCTGAATAGATTAAGTTAGCAATGTTAACAGGTTATAATTATATTACTTTGTCTGGCCAAAGGAAAGAAAAAAAAATTTTTTTTTAGGGGGGGGAGCCGTCAATTTATTAACTTGACATCAATAAAAAAAAAACTGAGCGTAAAAATATTCTTCGCATCTAAGCCGTCTGATGATTCTTAAACGTTAGTTATTTGAATTTATCATATAGATCTTTTTTAAAACAACGTTGAATTGTTGGCACCTATATTTATTTTATGAATGAAATTCCAAAAATTTTGGAAACTATCTTAATATCTTTGGAATGTGAAAATTATAACAATGAATTTTTTTGGTTTTTGTAAAGACAATAAACTTCAAGCATCAATTTTCTTTTAAAGATATTACTGTAGTTCAAGGATTTTGTAAGTGTTAGAATCTTCTTCGTGAGTTTAATACTTCTTATTTCTTGACCAAATCATTAACATTGCTTCACCTGCAACTTTTGGTTTCTTTGTTTCCTTCAGTTTGTAACTTTCTATATTAACATTTCTCTAAGTTAATTAATCAAAATTTAATAGTTTGCGACCAAAATAAATGCAAGAAATGGAAAGTGATTAAATCTACTTGCAACTAGTTCAAGGCACGAATGATAGACCTGAACTAACAAAGGGGTCATTTAAGAATTTTCACCTTCCCTATCAGTTTATTTTGCTTTTTACCGTACTGTATGTTTTCTTTTAGGATTGTCGAAACCGGCGGAAGAAATGTGGTGTTAATTGCTATAAATCTATTCACTTCGTACTTTGTCCATGTTCAAATTTTTTGTAATTGTCCCACTAAGCTGCTTTCATTTTCAGATTCAACCAAAAAAAAAACTACATTGAATACGTGTTGTGTATATGAAAGTAACTTATGTAACTGTTCGCTCAACGACTCTTTCTTCCATTTCTTTTATAATGGAAACTTTGAGGAATGTCAAAGTAATTTTGACATTCCCAATACTTTTGTAATTTTGTGATTAAGAAGATTTCTTCCAATAAGAAGGTATCAAGGACGTAACAAATTCAAAATCCTATCATATTTTAATATATGTATTTTTAGACATTTCAAATAACAATGATAAATGAATTTTTGATAGTTGGTCTAGTGGGTAGCGCACTCGCCTTTAGTGCGAGAATTCGGGGTTCGATTCCCGTAAGGGCAAAGTCGGTGTTGACTTATCATCGTGAGAAAATGTGGGAAGCTACAGTGAGTAGCGCCCTAGGTAGCGAAGGCCGGAACTAAACGGCGAGGGAACTGCGGCGTGCTTACCACATCCCCCCCCCCCAATACAAATTGCATGTGGTAAGCCTTGGCCCTTATGGGTTGTTGCGCTATAGGTTTTTCTTTTTTTCTTAAATATAATGATATGTGTTCAATTATTGTTTCAGAATTCTATTAATTAATTAATTTTTTGTTTTTTTGTTTCAGGTTTTTTCAAAAGAACGGTACAGAAAGGTAGTAAATATGTTTGCTTGGCAGAAAAATCATGCCCAGTAGATAAAAGGCGAAGAAATCGTTGTCAGTTCTGTCGATTTCAAAAATGTTTATCAGTTGGTATGGTAAAAGAAGTAGTTAGAACAGATTCATTGAAAGGACGACGTGGTAGGCTGCCGTCCAAACCAAAATCACCACAAGAATCCCCACCAAGTCCGCCAGTTTCATTAATAACAGCCTTAGTCAGAGCACATGTGGATACAAGTCCAGATTTAAGCAATTTGGATTATTCACAGGTTAGTTATTGTTTTATTTTATTGTGTTAAAAATTATTTTTATATCTATAAAGATAAATAAAACGTAAAGTTTGCATTATCGGAGTGACTGAAAATATGTTATAATTTGATAGTATAAGGATCAGT
Organism: Triatoma infestans; assembly: GCA_011037195.1. Lineage (NCBI taxonomy): Eukaryota > Metazoa > Arthropoda > Insecta > Hemiptera > Reduviidae > Triatoma > Triatoma infestans. The sequence goes on from JAAEAF010003519.1 coordinate 82,809, forward strand.
TAGGAAAGGTACTATCTAAGGAGTTTAATCACTTATCTTCTTGTTGAAAGACTCAGTTTTAATTTACTTCTTCTTGCCAACAAAGACGCTGGGACTGGGTGAAACTAAATGTGTGCCTCCCAGTACTTTTTCTTTCCTAACCTACTTTATTTCATCACTTAAACATATACATACACTTTTCCATAAAGTTAAGGATTTCTTTTGGAAAGGGCCACAATTTACGTCTCCGTCAATCTTTATTTGACTATGCATATGGCTTCGTAAAATATTCTCTGTTTTCTTATACTACTGACCTTTTTTTCCATATACGGATCTAATCGCTGAGCGTTGTTCTTCCAAGGTGCAATGCTCAAGCGGACTCGCCATTTTTAACTGAATATATTTGAGGTTATGCTTACCAAATACTCTCTCGAACAGCTAATTAGAAACTAAGTACAAGGATTGACCAACTTAACGCGCTGAAACTATTGTATTGATTAAACAAACCGTTTTCTCAGCTACAGCGATTTGTCTCGTTACTTATTGGATTACCCTTGTAAAAGGTACAACCTATCCATATTAAAGGATCGATTATAAAAAAAAAAAAAAAAAACAATCTTTTACAAAATTATGTAGGCCGTGGTACCATCTACGTACCTATCATTCGACGATACTATTATGGAAAATATGACGTAATATAAAAAAAAGCTTCTTATTGAAAATTTTGGTTAAATTTTTAAAAATTCCAAAAATGTGGCCCAATTTTTTTTTTTAAACGATCCTCTCAATTATTAAATTAATTTACAACGAATGTTTAACAATTAAAGTAGGTTAAAAAATCGACTGTGAAAAATTTAACAGCAAATGACTTTTTATTTTTATTTTTTTTTTTTTTAAAGAGGTAATAGAAATGTCAAAACAAAAATTTATTATTTATATTTTTTTAATATTTTGTTGAAAAAAAAATGTGTATAATATGTTAGTGTAAAAAAAAAAAAAAAAAAAAAATTAATTACATGCAATCACGCAAAGTTGATTAAGTACTTTGGGGTATTCAACTGTCGTGAGGTTAATAGGTATTTTGATAATGTTAATTTCTTAATTTTAAAATGTTTAGTACACCTTTTTGACAGCATATTATCGCCTTTATTTCATAATAATAATAATAATAAAGCGGCATGGTAAGGAAACTAAGAAACTATAAGAACATCCTTTACGAAGTGCTCTTTTTAAATTTAACACTAGAGATAGTGGAAAAAAAGGAAACTAATGATAGTAATAGTAATAATAATTGGTCTTTTTTTTACAAAAAGTGATTGCCATAATCCGTTATAATTTATACTTTAAGAAATAGGTTTTATAACTAAAACACTTCATACAAATATACGGTGTTTATAATCATTTGCATGTAAAATAGTGAATTAGAATTGTAATAAAAATTGAAGTGAAATTTTACTTCGCTCTACTTCAGGTATTTTTTACTTTTTTTTAGGATGTAATTTATATACGTTAGAAATTTTATAGCTATGGCTAGATATAAAACTGAAAAGAAAGGCCACACATCAGGATTCCGTGGACTACATGATTATATGACTATATTTGAAATTCACTTTTGTTGAATTCATTGAATAAAAGCATGTCTGTTCGATAATACAGACACTTAAAATAACTTGGAACCTTTTGTATATCAAGCTATTTACATTTCTCACGTCGTGCAGCTTTCTTCGATGTCCTTGGATCATCGTTTCGGGTATTCTGCAGAAATACCCCAGTCAAATAAATCTAGCTGCTTTTAAAGCCTACTAAACTGGTTTCTCTTCCTTATATAAAGATTTTTGCACTCTATTCTTTTTGATCCAGATCCTCCGCTTTTCACCACAGACCTAACGATGCTATGTGTAATAGAATCCGAAGAGAGGGATCCAAAGCAGAGAGAGAGAGAGAGAGAGAGAGAGAGTGACAGGATCACTCTGTAGTTTAGACCAGACTAGAGGGGGAGAAACTGTTTGAATACAGCTATGTCAGCCATAGGAGAGATTCTACCGACACTCTTGCAGCAGAATTCATACAGCAGTCACAACACGTCATCAACCTTTCTCTTTACGCTCTTACTACCATTTTATATATTTTAGTGTAAAGTCCAGGCAGTTTGTGCTATTTTTCTATTATACAGTGTTCAGCTTTACTTCTAGTTTATTATATATCTAATAGGTTTGTGAAGGAGAGAAGTTGGGTTAGATAGATAAATAAACTATGGGTGGACACTGTATGATAGAAAAGTAGCACAAACTGCCTGAACTTTACATTAAAATATATAAATGGTACTGAGTGGTAAAGAGAAAGGTTGATGACGAGTTATGACTGCTGTATGAACTATGCTGCAAGATTGTCGGTAGACTCCCTTCTATGGCTGACTCAGCTGTATTTAAACAGTTTCTCCCACTCTAGTCTGGCCTAAACTAGAGAGTAGTCCCGTCCCTCTCTATGCTTTGGATCGCTCTCTTCGGATCTATTACACTATGAAAAATTTTCCTTCATTAGCAATTCAGGCTGCCATCAAGGTCTAACCTATCAGTAATCTACAAATAGTTTGTGGATAGTGACTTTTTTGTTTATTGTCCTTGACAAATCTTTACTTTTATAGTTGTTTCGGAGTGAAACGATTCTAGATATTTGAACTCACTCACTCTCTCAAAACATCGTCTTTTCGAATCTTCTCCGTCTTAAGATCACTAGATATTTTTTGATTTTGTCGACATTGATCTGTAGTTCTATATCACCGCAGCCCGCTCCAATTCATTTTCTTTAAAGCAGTTGCTGACTTTAAGATTACTGGAAAGAAAAAACACACATACTTTTGTAATTTGACACTTTAATGATTTGTCAGATAAATAATTGTTTAGGCTAAAAAAAGTTTGACGAATTTTTTCAGTTACCACCCTTTCTTATTCTAATATTCCGCATTCAAAAAAGATTTAATGAAATAGCTGTGGCTAAAAATTGTTTAATAAAGATTTCTACAGAACAAAAGATGTTAGAATGATAACGAAATGTTTAAACGTCAATGGCCATAGGCGTTTTATTTTTTTTAAACAAAAAGGAATTCTTTGTTGTTCTATGTTTTAATGAAAAAAGTAACCTTTGACTAATAAATTTTGCAGAGCTCTTGAAGAAGGGCACCAGTGATACCCAAAACGTAGAGCAGCAAAGAATTCTTTTTTTCTTTAAAAACTCCTCTGGCCATTGCCATACAAAGATCTCGTTATAATTTTAAGGCCTAGCGATTTGAGAACCTTTTAATTTAAAAGATATTTGAATTTATAGTTAGTTATACATAACTCTCTTTCAATTTTCTATCTAAGTTGTTTTTCAAGTTACTCAAAAACTTAATTTTTTTTGGAAAAGGCATAATGTCAGATTCTATAATACATTTACTCATCTTCGCCTTCGAGAGTGTCAAAGCCGTTCGGCTTTGATCTGTTTATAGAACAGCTATTACAATTCTTTTCCGAAATTTGGCGATCTCTTTCTGCCATTCAATCTCATAGTCCATAGCCATATATTACGCTATGTTTCTACTTAGTTGCTCAATAAAGTCACTTTTTCGGGATACCTTCCTTCATGATCATCTAACCACTTTTTTCAGATCATTTTATTCGTTCTAATATTTCCCTAATTTTCCCCATATTCTCCTGTTATTCTTCAAACATTCTCGTCATTATTATTCGCTTACAGATTAACAAAAAGAAAAATTATATTCGAAATCTCTTGACATTAACGGGGAAATAAATTAACAGTAAAAAGAACTAGGTAGTCATAATAAATTCCTGAACTATTTTAATGATCCAGAAATCCCCAACCCCCACCAATTCAATTTAGTCGCAAACGCTTACGCCTTCATATCATGCATAGAGATTGTTAACAACTACTATTAAAGTACTTGAAAGCCAATTATGCAAATGCATAAAAAAACAAAACATTAATGACAAATTACATTAACATTTAAATTACAACAATTTTGCAATTTAATAAAAATAGAAAAAATGATATAAGTAAGAGAGAAAGTATAAATGGAGACAATCTTGAACTGAAACTAGTATAAAATCTAGTTGTAACAATTATTTTATCTTTTGTAATTGTTTTAATATTGAGACGCCTTATATAACCTGTAACTATCCTAGTAGTACTAGTTATATAGTTATATAGAATTATGTTAAATAGTTCTGTTTTTTTGTTGTTGTTTTTTTTTGTATTTTATCAATAAAATTTTAATTCTTTTCCAAAGTTTCTTTCGGTTTACAATATATGCTGAGATTTATAATGCCAGGGTCGCAATGCGGGCAACATCTGATATTTTCTTTCCGTTATAGCCTTCTTTATTTTGTAGTCATTCAACCGGTTCGGATAATCGCCTGTCGTAATACAAATAGCAAAGTGTAAAATTACTCTGACTGTTTTTTACATCTAATTATGACAATAATCAGCGACAGCTTGTAGAATAAATATAAAGTTGTAATATTAAATAAATATTTAGGGAAGGGATTAGCTCGTAATGGTTAGGGCACTGGAAAGTTAAAACTTAGACATTCAATTTAGGTATCCGAGTTATCTATCTATTGTTGGGGTGGAATTCAATTTGTTGCTAACATTCCGAATTAAAAAAAAAAATCAGTTTACCATGAGTGTGCATTTTTTGGACGATTTTTATAATCGATAACACTTTTATGTTTCGTTAAACTTAGTCAATATGTCTTTGGAATGTCAGTTATGATCGTAGGGAATCTTTATCCCTGCAAATCTTAGTTCAGACGATTTCTAAAAGAGCTATGAATCTCGCCGCTATCTTATAAAGTGTCATTCCGTTCATTATAATTGTGGGTTTCCTACAGCTGTAAAATATTGACGGCAACTGATACATAATAAAAATTGGAAAAGCTGACAAGGATTTGTCAATTATAATTAAGAAAATTAAAGTAAGAGTAAGGAGTATGGCTAATGTTTCACATAAGTTTAAGTGATTTTTTTTTAATTTTTAATTATATTATAAGAGAAAGTAAAATTCGGTTGCCGAATCGTTAAGGCAGAGATTGTTTTATTTCAAAATTCTCCATGAGAGAGATTTTACAGTAGCTGATCAATAATTTTCCCTTACAATGAGTTGTTTGTATGGCAATGGCCAGAGGAGTTTTTAAAGAAAAAGAATTCTTTGTTGCTCCATGTTTCGGGTAGCATTGGTGCCCTTCTTCAGAAGCTCTTTAGGGTAGGAGAGGAATGGAATGTTGAGAACTTTGAGACTTAACGTTCTCAACATTCACTCCTCTCCTATCCTAAAGAGCTACTGAAGAAGGGCACCAATGCTACCCGAAACGTAGAGCAACAAAGAATTTTTTTTTCTTTAAAAACTCCTCTGGCCATTGCCATAACAAACATCTCATTGTAATTTTAAGGCCTGACGATTTGTATACATACCAATTTCCTCTTATCTTTGTGAAATAAATAATTAAAAAAAAAAATCGATATAAAAAAAGCTAAAAAGCCAAAGCATATAGAAATTGAACCTTTCATTTATATTAATAATGATGATTAGTTTTATTTTCATTTTATAATAAATTGCAAATATTAAAAAATTAAAATTAATGTGTCCATGATGGTGGAATGCAATAATGTGAAACTTTTAATATTGCATCAAATAGCCTATAGCCGTGCTGAGTCATTGAATCAATCAAGATTTCATACTATCTAGAACTTAGAAAATCGATAGTGGAATCGTTAGTAATTTAAAAATTTATAATGTAAGTTATAGATATTAGATATATATTGGCTGTTATATAAATCTTAGAAATTTTCACATAGTCAGGTTTTATTATGTTCTATTCGTAATAAATGATTAAGAAAAATTAAATTTGTAATAAAAATGGAATTGAAAAGAGGACGTCAATTTTTAATTTTTCTACCATTTTTTTTTCTTCTCAATAGCTTAATATGATTTACTGTTTAACGCAATAGAAAATAAAATATACAATACTGAATTTCTATATAATAGTTAAATGAAATGGGAAGGGAATAGCTAAGTGGTTAGCTTACTGGACTCCCAAGCGCAGGATCCGGGTTCGAATCCAGATTTTTTCTTCCTAAAAGTCTCTACAGCTCACTGATGGTCAGTGTTGTCTGTAATGAGAGAACACTGTCCAGAGGCTGGCAGTGTACTGAGAAGGCTCCGGGCGCCAATGACTGTAGATGTTGACGCGCCTTAAATTAAAACAAAAATAGATAAATTAAAGAACAAGATTTTTGTAAGAGCGTAAAAATTGAAGCGTTAAAATGCTAGATATTTGTTCAAAATGTAATGGTTTATTTATTTTCTGTTACACAATTATAACTGAGTTTGATTTTCTTCAAATATACTCTAATTTTTACTAAACGATTATTAGAAGGGAAGGGATTAGCTCAGTGGTAGCGCG
>JAAEAF010003519.1:96691-117311 GCA_011037195.1 Triatoma infestans
TTACACGCTAACCATTTAACTAATCCCTCCCATATTAATATGAATTCTTTTTATAAATAAGATATTAGTTAATTCGAATTTGCAACAAAAAAAATTTCATAACATGCTGCTGGCGATTTCCCCTACACTTGAGATTCGGACAAGCACTGCCCGGAAAATGCGTATAAAATCTTAAGTTTTATATTTATAGATTTTTACATCGTTCAGTTTTGCTCCGTGCTTTAGTACAGTCTCTTGTTTTTCTCCGTATAAGAAGCTAAACTTGTTTTTGTTTTTTTTTAATTCTTAAGAATAATCATTTAAATATAACAAGAAAAAAAAATATTAACACAACAAGACACACACACAAAAATTATGACTCAAAGAAACAAGTATGTCGAAATTTTGTTTAGACCTTAAGTAATTCTTATCAATGAGTACAAAGTAATTCTTTTTTAAAGTGTTTTTATTTGAATGGTGAACTAAATTTATTTGACATATTGTTCACTACTTATTTTATTGCACAATTTCTTTTTTATTTTAAAATATATAATGTATTTTTATAATATGCGAAGAGAAAAATTGTATTCAATACATAATATGTGATACAATTCAGTTAATAAAAAAAAAAAAAAAAAAAAATCGTTTTTAAATAAAATATATGTAAAATTATACGAAACTTTAAGGCGCCATATTATACTGTAAAATATGATCGCCTCCTTTTGAAGAATTCTATATATATACATATTAAATATTAGAAGTTTCTTACATATAAAATAAGACATTTATGTAACCGAAAGTGTCATGTTTCAATTTCTCTAACTTATGATTTATTGTTTTGTACGGTAACTTTCAGTAAACCCATCTCTATATGATACGCCTACAATAATGCCTAACTATTGAAATATATCTCATATATATATATATATTCTGAAATTTCCATTTTGTACAAGGATTAAATAAAATCACTTTAATCATTTTTTTTTTCTATTTCAACATATTCAACATACACCGTCCCAAAAAAAAAATTCTGGCGTGATACACTCATACAACTTTCTCTTACTCCAGCTTTCAAAATTTGTAATTGATAAATTTTATAGTTAGTATACCAAATTTAATGAAATTCATCGGAGTTCGTTGAAAACTGAATAAAAAAAAACTATTCAGTAAAAGCGCACTTCCGGTTTACTAATTTTCTTGAAACACAAAATTTTGGCCATCTATTAATTTCTAATGAATTTTTGTTTGGATTGTGGAATTGAGTATCTCTTGGTGAATGGACCACAGTCTTGCAGACTGAGTTTTATGCTATTCTTTGTTGTATCTTGGATGAGAGAGTACGTAACACTAACTTAAAAGGAGTTTGTATCTGCTCGGACAGCCAATCAACAAACTATGATAGCGTTTGAGAAAAAAAACATAACCCCACCCCTCACTCCAAAAGCCTCCTTAAATGACTTTACAGAAGAAATGTTTCAAATAAAAGTTGTAGCTCTTTATATGTATAGTTCACATTACTAGTTTAAAGCAAATCGTTCGAGCTGTTTTCGAGAAAATATCAGAAAACTGAAAAATACATTTCAGTAAAAACTCACTTTCAGTCATCCGATTTTTTTTCAAACTCGGAATTTCAACAACATATTTAATTCCAATTAATATTATTTAGATGACAGAATTGTATTATAAACAAAAATAGCACTTTATAGGAAAACCTAACCCCACCTCTACCCCAAAAGTGCCCTTAAATGAATTTTTCCAGAGAAATGTTTCAAATAAAAGTTGTAGATTTTCGTATGTGTAGTCGATATACAAAGTTTGAAGAAAACCGTCGGAGCAATTTTTGATAAAATCGCAAAAAAGTGGGGGAAAAAAACATTCAGTAAAAAAGTACTTCCGGTTGAGGAATTTTGACAGATGACCTACTGTTGGATCCCATGGTGATATCTAAACTGAATATCAAGTTTAACCTTTCTACGATTTTTCGTTTTTGAACTATGCTGTTCACATACACACACACACACACACACACACACTCACACTGTCACGCAGAGACCATTTTCTAAAAACCACTTTTTTGGACTCAGGGGACCTCAAAACGGATATTTCCGGTGAAAACTCGATATCGAAAATTTGATACGATTACAATCTCAGAACGGTATTTCCGGTAGAAACACGATATCGCAAATTTGACACGATAACAATACTTCCTGTTACTAGGAGTAAGAGAAAGTAAAAAGGATCAGATGAAGGAGAGAGAAAGAAAAAAACAAATAAAAATTAAATTCAAGTATTGGTACCTACTTTTTTGCAATATTGGATAGCTCTATGAATGAGTCGTAAAATAAATTAGAAGAAACTTATGTACGTATTAATCCACGTTTTTTTTTTTTAATTTATTTTTTTTTTGTGTTCTCTCGTTACAGACAACACTGTCCATTACCGGACAGTGAGCTGTAGAGGTTCTTAGGAAGAAAAAAAATTTAAGGGCAGCACAGCTGGACTCGAACCCGGGTCCTCCGGCGTGGTAGTCCAGTGCGCTAACCACTTAGCTATTCCTCTCCCTTTCATTATTTGTATGCCAACTAAATGTACAAATGATGAAATCTTTTTACACAAAAAAAATAAAATATTTTTGTGTTTGTGGTAAAAACAAACAATTTTTAAGATTCTTTTTGTGTTTCATATCTATTCTGAGAATCTTTTAACACATTAAATCTGAGATTTTATTCTGAGATAACTTAAAATACATAGTTCATATTAGAAGAAAAGATTTTTACATCTTTATTAATCACTAAATATTAATGTCTTTAAATTTGAACGATTTATCAGAATTTCTTTATATTTTTTTTATTTTTTATTTTTTAATTGAATCATTTACAATTGTTATTCTAGAAGGAACTCGACATGTAAAACTAATAATAAGAAAAATACAATTATCTCCAAACATAGACTTTTTGTTTATAAATTTAGTAGATGTTGAAATTCTAACCAATATTGCATAAAAGAGTGTAAGAGTGTGAACTGAAGGAGGGACTACATTGAGAAAATTATATTATTATGTAACAATAAATTACATTTTGGACGGATTTATATGAAAATTATTTACTAGTAATACGAATTCCATGTCGGTTGATGATCAATCGTAGTATAATCATATATATTCAAAGGTTTAACAAGTTAAATTAAGTGCCTCAACCAATTTTAGTAATCATTCCCCTAACGTTTAGTTACTAGAAATCCTTTCTGTTATAACTTCCTTGACTCCAAAATTGTACACTCTTATAATAGCATTTCTATTATAAAATATATATATATATATATGGTTGTCCTACTTTTAAGTTCTTTGTATTTATTTATTTTGTTTCAACAATAATGAATTCAATTATAAACATATTTTTCCTTTATTATTGCAAATTTTTTAACCATTTTTTTTGTTTTTGTTTTTTAAATACAGTATCGTGAGCCAAGTGAAGAGGAAATACCTATGTCTGAAACAGAGAAAACTCAACAATTTTATAACCTATTGACATCATCTGTAGATGTGATCAGGCATTTTGCAGAAAAGATACCAGGCTTTTCGGAATTATGTCGTGAAGACCAAGACCTATTGTTCCAGTCAGCTTCATTAGAGCTTTTTGTGCTTAGGCTAGCTTACAGGTATGCATTATATGTATATGTATATATTAAAAATTAATAGTATAAAGATATTTTGCAATGGTTTAATGGTGGAAAATTAGAGATAATAAAAGAAAAATTTGGCCAGAAAGATAGAAAAACTGGGATCATTCTAATAAATTCATTAGACCATAACGCGCAAAAAATTATTTTAAAAAATTAACACTAGGCAAATTTGTAAAGTGTTTTTAAATCGGACGAGCGCCAGACGGCGATTTTTATTGGAAGCACGCCGCGATTCCCGCCGCCATTTAGTTCTAGCCTTCAACTAATTGTAACTCCCAGATTCGATACTAACTGTAACACCCCTGTGTTTCTCACGAGCTGGATAAACATCGTCTTTGTCCTCATGGAAATCGGACCGTGAATTCTCGCGAGAGAAACCAAAGCGAGTGCCGCCAGCCAATAGGCCAATGCTGAAAATTACATAAAAGAAATAGGCTAACTGCCAGTAACCATTTTCTATTTTGAAAACTTTTAAATTGTTACTTTTACATTGTAGAATCACTGCGCTCTCATGTGTTGTCCTAGTGACTAGCGCATTCGTATTTGATGCGCATTCAGGGTTCAATTCCCAAAGACGTTGTTGACCCAAAAACGTTGTCGTGAGAAAACGTACGATGGGAACCGCGGCGTGCCTACCACACACAAACACATACCCACAAAAAAAAAAAAATCGGCATCTAGCAAGCCTTGATCCAGCATAGGTTGTTGCGCCAAAAGTTTATTTTATTAGCACTGTCAGATGTTGTTTCAAATGTGAAACAAAGCTGGCCTCAATAATAAAACTATATTAAAATAGTGATTTGACAGTTCTTCTTCATACTATAACTGTCACAATATCAATACTGTAGGACATCACATCAATTCATCCATCAATGCTCAAAGTTTACTCTGTAATATCCATTTACTCATTTAAATAATAAATTAACTCAAAATCTAATTTGAAAACGTTAAATGCTAAAAAATTAAAAATACAGGAAAAATGATTATGATCGAATCATTCAGTTTAAACCAATCGACTGCAGAAAGCCAATATCGGAGAGCAATTTATATCGTTTTGTGGGCGCAAAGTTGTGGAGCACACTTATGCGTTAATATAAATTTTCATTGTTCATTTTTGTAAATCTATTAATGTTAATTATTAATATTATAGAAAAATATAAATATATTAAAGTAAGTGATATTCTAAAAAAATCTGATCTTACATTGAGCAAAGCTTTATTATTTCACAAATCTGGGATTTGTAGATCTATTGAAGCTTTAGTAGTTTATGAAAAAATTCACCTTGTTTATAAACTCCATAAAAAGAGTTAAACTTAAGAATAAACTTGTGAATGAATACAGGCAAAATTAATAAAATGAAAGAGAATTTAATGATCGGGCAGAAACATACGTTCACTCAAATTACAATTTTCTTATTGAAAGCAACTTTTCATTTTCTCTTATGGGAGCACTCTGTAACTAGGGATGAGGTGGTCCTGAAGGCAGAAAGAGCCTTGAGTGCAGCCCAAAAAAGCTGAGAATCTCTCTGTATTTAGGAGCCATTTCCAAGTTTTAGCCCAGCACAGGTCTTAATTGCAAAAATTTGGGCCTGGAATACCGAGAAGTACTTGCCAAGAGGTCTTTCAATGAGTGGCTTCGGTTTTGCATCATATATTTACCGACTTTAGGGTCACTTCGAATATAGTATCAAAGCTATATGTAGGACAGACACTGTCTCCATTCATGTTAATAACAGGTCCCTGAGTCGCTCTATCATCTCATTACTAAGTAAAACACCAGTTTCTGAATTGTTTTGCCCAATCAGCCACCTTTTTTTTCCTCAGAAATGTGTTGCTGAAACATTTCTAGAAATCCAAAAGAAAATTATTGCCCGGCTACAAGCTGATGTTGCTGCAACATTTACTGGAAATATTGCCAAGCAATATTTTCGGCAATGTGCAATTTTCGTTGCGTCCGTATAAAGACTCTCTTAAAATTGGTACACGTACTTTATACATATATATACACAAACTATCCGGAAAACGGAAGCAAATACTTTGCCATTAATATTTTTTAAACTAATAAAAATTTAGCTGTTTACCGGGATTCGAACTGAGGACTTTCCAGTTACAATTCCATGCCCGTAACCACTAAACCAAACCCCGCTTCTTGTATATAAAGTATCTATTATTATTATTATATGAAATATTTTTTCTAAAAAATTGATCTCTGAGGGATTCTGGGAAACCTGAGGTTTTAAGTTTCTTTTTATAAACTCAAATAAGTTCAGATAGGAGTTATGTGTAGCCAAACATCTAGTACAAATTTATAATTTTAAGAACATTTGGCAATCAAAACATTGGGAGATACAGTAAGACACCAAATTTCATTGTTTCATTGCCATAAATCTATTTTAAGATTAAAAAAATTCAACTTTTTTTTTCGAAGATACAAAGATTTCTATTATATATAATTAAATAAATAACAGTATTTTGTGTGTTGTACGTGTTTATAATCATGACGAAATACAGCGCACAAACATTGGCCAAGGTAATTTTTATTTTTGGTACACTGACCACAAACAAATTTCAATAATCTGTTTTGATGTAAAAAAAAAAAATCTGGTGTGAAACACTCACACAACTTTCTCTTACTCCAGTTCCCAAAATTATAATTGACAAATTTTATAGTTTGTGTACCAAATATAATAAATTCGTCGAAAACTGAAAAAACTGTTCAATAAAAGCGCACTTCCGGTTTACTAATTTTCTTGAAACTCGGAATTTTGGGCCATCTATTTATTTCTAATTAATTTTGTTTGGATGATAGAATTGTAATCAACTATGATAGCACTTTAGAGAAAAACATAACCCCACCCCTCCCCTAAAAGTGCCCTTAAAAGAATTTTCCCAAAGAAATGTTTTAAATAAAAGATGTAGATCCTTGCATGTTTAGTTTATATATGAAGTTTCAAAAAAATCGTCGAAGCCATTTTTGAGAAAATTGCGAAAAAGAGAATAAATCATTTAACAAAGTGGTAAAGTAAACGCACTTCCGGTTATCCAATTTTGTTCAAACTCGGAATTTCAACAACATATTCAATTCTAATTAACATTATTTAGATGACAGAATTGTCTAATAAACTGAAATAGCACTTTACATGGAAACCTAAAGTTCGATAGATATCGAAAATTTGACACGATTACAATACTTCCTCTTACTAGGAGTAAGAGAAAGTAAAAATTAAATAAAATAACATATGATAAAATTTCTAAAATTAGAAAATAAATAATCCAAAAAAAAACTAAACTTTTCTAAAAAACCAAACATATATAATATTATCATATGTAATAATATTTAAACTTACATTGTTGCGTGTTTATAAGAAAGGAAGGAAGGAAGGAAAGGAAAAAAAATCGTACTAGCCCAGATCGTGATATAAGTTTATGAGCTTTTTAATGTTCTAGTCCTGCATCACGTTTTGGGAACCATCCTAACCGCTTAGTTCCCAGGATCACACCTTTAAACAACTTAGTGATAGTTGGTGAAACCGTATCTTTTTAATAGACCAAATCGGATTTCACATATTAGTAACTCAAAACTGTTTTTTTGTTTGTTTGTTTGTTTTTTTTTTGTATTCTAGTTTAACTTATAATTTTATAAGAGACAAACTGCTTATACTCAGCATAGGCGGTGATAATATTAAATAAATGAATAGAATTCTTCATCAGTTTAAGATTCTCAACAATCAGGCCTAATGAACACCTAGAAGTACTCATCATACACTTTAAACATGTAGGGTCTAACATGGCGGCATCACTTGCAGAATTTGTGCGGTAAATTAGCATAAATAGAATACATGCTCAGAAAGCTGAGAGATAAAGTATCAGTAGAGGTTTAGAAAACTGCCTATTACGGATTGTTTTATTCTAAAATGAGCTATGGTATACTGCTATGGAGAGCAGCTTCTGATAGTAATCTAGTCTTTAAGCTATAAAAAAAAAACAATAAGAACCATCAGAGACATTTTCCGTGTAGCCTGCTTCATTTTGTGGTCATCGACCGGTTTTCGGGCGTTCGCCCATCTTCAGGATGCGTTTTTTTCAGACAGTGTGACAAACACAGACTTGCATAGAGCAACTAAGTTAGTGTGAAACTAAGTTGCTCTATGCAAGTCTGTGTTTGTCACACTGTCTGAAAAACGCATCCTGAAGATGGGCGAACGCCCGAAACCGGTCGATGACCACAAAATGAAGCAGGCTACCACGGAAAATGTCTCTGATGCTTTCCAGCTCTGCGGAACCAACCACCACAACAAATAAGAACCATGTTTAGACAAAATAATAGAGATCGCTGTAAAGCATTGTTTAAAGAGCATTCTCTTCTAATTTTGCCATCTTTGTTTATTATCACTAATTTATTGGCTATAAAAGATAATACTAATAATGTGTTCAGAAATGATTTCCATCAATATGGCATAAGAAGCAAAAACAACTTACACATTCCAGCTAAAAGACTGAAAAAATCCGATTTGTCTCCAACTGTAATGTCTCGGAAAATATATAATAACTTGCCGTATAAAATTAAAGAAATTGAAGAAAAACAGTTCAGAAAAGTAGTAAGAAGATTTCTGATAGAGAAAACTTTCTGATACAGTATTACTGAATATTTAGAACACAAGTGGAAGGTTACAGAATTTTGTACAGGCTAAGTATCCCTGGTTATATGTACGTTACATTAATTATAAAGAACAAAGTTTATTTAAAGTTAACTCAGTTTGTACATCACAGCTAGAATTTGTTGACGTGCTGTATTTTTGTAATACGTTAAAACTTAATAAATAAATAAAGAAACAGAGCGATATTTTCTTAAATGTGTTACCATCATGAAAAATACCGTGCTTATGCTTAGGATATGGCTTCATTCTGTTTTAGTTGACAACATCAGATTGTTTTTTGTTTTTTTTTTGTTGATTCCTCCATTAAGAGTGGACTATCCAACCCCCTCTACTAAAATTGACCGGAGCGTTTCACGCCTCACAAAACATTGTCTTCTCCACTCATGTGTATTGAAGGCCTCTTCTTCTGCCAGCCCATATCCAGCCATAATCTCGTTTACCTCATCTATGCATTTTCTTCTTGGTCTTGTCCTTTTTTCTTAATCGCCTTACTGGCAGTTTTATACAGATGCTAGAAAAAAAATTCAGGGCCGTTAGTTACGTGGCTACAATGTCCTCTTCTTTGCCAACCAATTGATAGACTCGTCCAATACCTTGAGTGACACTGTGCCTTTTTTATTGAAGTACAATATAAGATGAGAAGAAGTTTTTTTTTGAAAACAATAAAATTTTGTCAACAATATTTGCTCTTCTTCTGCTTCTTCATATTCTGCACTCTAAAGGGATTAATCAACAAGCCTGTTCCGTTTTCACAATTCTTTCATCTCCACCTTTTGAATGGTCGTGAAACGTATTCTTGTCGTTTACATACGATTAAGATGCCCTTAATCTTTTAAAACAATATTCGCTATTAATTTAAATGTACCCTTAGAATAAGACCGCGTGCGGTTTGATGTTTTGACAAATTCCTAACATTTTTTAAATCAGATATTTCTTTATTTTTTAACCAATCTATCTGATAAAAATTTAATAAATCCATAAATCATCACCATTTTGATTTAATACAAATAATAAAAATCTGCAATAAACTAGAAGATATATTTTATTCTTGACAATCAACAAATAAATTCTTATCAACCGATTTTAGTGCTTTACTTTTTCATTATTCATGGTACTTAATGTGTTTATTTATGTACTCAATAAAAATAAAAAATAATGCTTATAACAGCCGGAATTAGTCTAACTGGCCCCCATATAAATTGCCTTTAACATAGATATACACGCCAATAAAATTGTTATCATAACCTAATAATCGTAGCTTCTTGGCAAAAACTTGTTCTTTCATCTAAACACTACAACCACAAAGTAAAGATTATATTTTTTTAACTTTATTGCATTCAATTATACAGCAAGTTTACACCAATTACTTTAACCATAAATTATACTAAATTCATGTGAATGCATAGGAGATACGAGTAATATTCAGCCTTTGCATGTTACAGTTTAGTAATAAAAAAAAAATGAAGTGGAAATTCATATTATTTAAATACTACTTCCGGTAACTTGATATTGTTCACCTTCAAATCACAACCTCAGCATTTATCGTTGTCATAAATATTTAGATGAAATTAATTTAGAAAAAAAAAATAATTCAAGGTTTTCGTACTAAATTTACTCCCTCAATGACGTGTAAAAGGATAAAACATTACTTTTTTTGTAATATTTTTGATGAATCATTTTTAAGGAAACTAGAATAATTGGAAGAAAAATTAAATAATTATGCTAATTGTTAATTAATTGGCAAAGAAATTTTGTGGAAAAAATATTACTTTTTTGAAGAAAAATTAGCGGAAAAGTCAATTAAATTATTTGGTCGGTTTGGTATATTTATTATGCCTATTAATTTTCATTAATTACCAAAGCACAATATTAAATTTTACCATAAAAATGAAAATTGATATAAAATATTATTAGATCATTTATTAAAATCCTAAATCAAATCAATTTTTTGATTAAGAAGAATATTTCTTTTAAAAATAAAAATTAGTTTAATAACCATTGGAAAACTGACAAAGTATCTAAATTATTTTTGTAAATCTTTTAAATCAGTTGCAGAATTTTTAAGTCTGATTTTAGAATAAAAGCGGGGGGGGGGCCTCATTGCACTACGACCTACAAAACGAGGTCTATAGTGGATCCCCTGAAATTATAGCACATCCCCCAGCTTCGACCACCTCCTAATCAGGTCTAGCAAAGCTGAGAGCGGCTCCGCCATGAAGCTCATAGCTTCGGGATTGGCTGTCCCCAGTAGAAGAAACCTTGTCCTCGCCAGGCCAGCACACTCGCAAAGGATATGAACCGTGGTCTCTTCGTCAGCCTTGCAGAAACGGCATATCTGCAAGTTGTAATTCGTGCATGTACCTGTTCAGCCTACAATGCCCGGTTAGTAGACCCACTATTAGCCTTATATCCCTTCGGCTGTGGCTCAATAGATCCCTAGTGAATTTAGGCAAATTGTCTCTTAATAAACAGTTTTGCCTGCCTCTGTCTTGGTGTTCTCTCCCACCAAAGCAGACGCTGTTCTTCTATCCAACCTTTGATAGAAGTTTGAATTAGGCTGATGGACAATCAACAGAAGGGTTTGGGGTCTATGAAGGTATTCTGCGAACCCTCGCTCGCTAGGGCATCCAGTCTGATGATTCATTATAATGATTTTTTTGAAGTTTTAAACATGTTTAGGTTATAAACATCCAGAAAGAGTCCAACTTACTTAAAGTTTTCAAAATTGTAATTGACAAACTTTATAGTTAGTGTACCAAAATTTAATGAAATTCGTCGTAGTTCGTCGAAAACTGAAAAAAACTGTTCAATAAAAACGCACTTCAGGGTTTACTGATGATCTTAAAGCTAGAAATTTTAACCATCTATTTATTTCTAATTAATTTTGGTTGGATGGTAGAATTGTATAATCAACTATAATGGTAGCACTTTAGAGGACAACATAACTCCACCCCTCCCCCAAAAATTGCCCTTAAATGAATTTTGCCCGAGAGAAATATTTTTTAAAAAAAGTTGTTGGAAATAAGTTTAAAGAAAATCATTGGAGCCATTTTTGAGAAAATCGCAAAAATGTGAAAAAAAAAAAATTCAGTAAAGTGGTACTTCCGGTTTAGGAATTGTGACAGATGACCTACAGTCGGATCCCATAGTGATACGCATACGGAATATCAAATTTGTTCGATTCGAGCTATGCTGTTCACATACCTACACACACACACACACACACACACACAGACCATTTTCTAAAAACCGCTTTTTCGGACTCAGGGGACCTCAAAACGAATATTTCCGGAGAAAAATCCATATCGAAAATTTGGCAGGATTACAATACTTCTCTTACTAAGAGTGATACCCGTAAGGGATATCTGTTGCATGCAGTTACTTGCGGAGTAACGACAGCTCAGTACTCCATGCACGTCATCAGAACAGTACACAATACACTTAAACTACATACACTCTACACTTTACAGATAAGGACAAACTCAGTACACAAACTAGGGTCTCCGTCCCTAGTTAATTGGCGAAAGCCAAGGGAGAAGTAAGGGATTAGCTGAGTGGTAGCGCGCTGTACTAGCAACGCAGAGGTCCCGGCTTCGAATCCAACATGCTGCCCTTAGATTTTTTCTGCCTAAGAACCTCTACAACTCACTGTCCGGTGATGGGCAGTGTTGTCTGTAGCTAGAGAATGCTGCTTGGAGGCCGGCTTTGCATTGGAGAAGGCTCCGGGGGCACAATTGATCTTTCAGGTCGCAGTGCAATATTCCCCTACAATAATCTACAATCTACTAAGAGTAAGAGAAAATAAAAAATAGTTTCTTGTTGCTTTAATTAAAATAACAACAAAAACGCACAAATCGAATATCATGATAAAATGTAAATTTGATAATTTATGTTTATAAGAAGGGTAATGTAATACAATTTAGTGTCTGGGTGATATTGGGGCCGCAATGCGCGAAAATATCGAAAGACTGATTCCGAAATAGCCGATTCATTATGGTCTAAATGCATTAAACCTTTGCAGGACCCCATTATATTATTATTCAGTTTATAATAAAATTATTCCTTAAATACATTTAAAGTTAAATAATCAAATAAACTAAAATTTCGTAAGGCTGTGTGAAACATTGTGGGAAAGTACAATCAAGTTCGCGGTGGAATGTTTGCAATGTACTTCCTTCCGGTTATCAGCTTTCTTTTATGACTAACAGATGGTGAAATAAAAAACCTGTATGTGAGACAGTCAGTCACCTTTTGGACTGAATAAACATAAAAGGAAAAGTTCTAGACGAAAAAAAAGTGAGATCAACAAATTTGGCCTATTGATGTAATTTCCTTTACGAAAAGCTGTTAATTAAACATAATGTTTAATAGAGAATAGGAGATTTATGTACAGTAGAATACTATATTAAACAACGATCTATAATTAAATTTGTTAAATATTTGAATAAAAAAAAAAAATATTAAAAAATATGGACAAAACTCTTTTAAACCTTCCAATAAAATTTTCCAATCAAAACATTGAAAGTGTGCCACATGAAAAAATACATGATAATCAAAACATTAACTAATAATGCATAACAAATTAATAAAATACTAATTTACTGCAATTAATTATAGTTTTAAATATTGTACTTAGGTACAAATTTTTAGAACATGATTCTTATCTTACTTAATTAACATTATAAAATTTGCAAATGTGTAGGCAAATGTGTGTTGTAACATTTTTAACAGTTCAGTTTTTATGTTTATAATTAATTAGAATAGTTTAAATTATAAATTCCATTAGAAAAAAAGAGATATCGAATTTTTTTGAGTGGTGTTCTGACAAATTATAATTGTATATTAAATACTATCATATTGCCCGCAAGGTGTATCTGTTGCATACAGCTACTTGGGAAGTAGCGACTCCACGGGTTACCACAGCTCAGTACTCCATACACTTCATCAGAACAGTACACAATACACTTGAACATACACTTTACAGACAAGGACAACACAATATACAAACTAGGGTCTCCGTCCCTACTTAATTGGCGAAGGCCAAGGGAAAAGAAAGGGATTAGCTCAATGGTAGCGCGCTGGATTAGCAACGCGGAGGTCCCGGGTTCGAATCCAACATGCTGCCCTTAGATTTTTTTTCTTCCTAGGAGCCTCTACAATTAACTGCCCGGTGATGGGCAGGGTTGTCTGTAGCTGTGCATTGATGAAGGCCCAATTGAGAGGGCACAATAGATCTTACAGGTCGCAGTGCAATAATCCCCTACAACAATCTAATCTAATCTAATCTACTATCATATTATTAGAATTAAAATGTTACATTATCCATAAATAGCTACAATATTTTGCTTTAATTTAATAATAAGAATTTATCGTACTACAAAGGAGCATGTGTTACGTTCCAAAAGTGTCAAATTTTAAAGCTCAGATCTCATCAAAAATACGTGTGCAACCTGAAGGACGAAAAAAATTATTTTACTGATTGGCATCTTTCGCTCTCACTCACTCCACCCTCTCTTTGTGTGTGTGTGTGTGTGTGTGTGTTTGTGTGTGTGTGTTTGAGTATTGAAGGTGTACGAAATATCTCGAAAAACCGTTCGGAATTTAACATTGATATTCTAGAGTGGATTCAAAATGAGATTTTTTGGCAAAAACAGCCAATCTGGATGTGGAAATTAATTGTATATTTTTTTGTTTACCCTTTTTTCCCCGATTTTCTCGCTACCAACATTACATTTTTAGCCAGCCTAGAAAAATGTACATTATTATTATGATTCAAAGAAGGGGAGGGCCAAATCCTTTGCTATCCAAAGCCTCCATGGGCCCATATAGCTGCCCCCAAAAGAATAACAAAAGGTCTGAAATAAAAGTCCAGGCCTGCGTTTCACCCACCTAAGTTTTACCACAGTCCGAACAACCGTAATCTTAAAAGGACAGAGCCTAAGCATTTCTACTGACATCCTGTACCGGCCAAAGTTCCTTAACCTAATTTTCTTACAGCTCAAACAATCCATGATGAGATGTAAGGGTGTTTGTTTCCTCCTCCGTCTCCTTAAAGGGGTCCGGCATAACCCCCATTGTATACAGATGTCTCTTTAAGCTGCAATGCCCAGACAATAAAGCAACCACATTCACAGCACCACCTCACAAAAAGCCCCGCCCGTACTACCAATGCAGCATCTTTGTCGTATTGTATTACTCTTTTATTTGTACAAATTTGTCCAGGAAAAAGGTTTGTTGGAGATGTAGGAGAGTTGTAGATTGTAGATTGTTGTAGGGGATTATTGCACTGCGACCTGAAAGATATATTGTGTCCCTCGGAGCCTTCTCAGTGCACTGCCCAAGCAGAACTCTGTAGCTGTAGGCAACACTGCTCATCACTGTTCAGTGAGTTGTAGAGGCTCCTAGGAAGAGAAAATCTAAAGGCAGCATGCTGGATTCGAACTCGGGACATCCGCGTTGCTGGTCCAGCGTACTACCACTGAGCTAACCCCTTCCTTCTCCTTTGTCTTACGCCAATAAACGGAGACCCTAGTTTGTGTACTATATTTGTCCTTGTCTATAAAGTGTAGAGTGTACATAGTTTAAGTGTGTTGTGTACTATTCTGACGAAGTGCATGGAGTACTGAGCTGTGGTAACCCATGGGGTCGCTACTCCCAAAGTAACTGCATGCAACAGATACCGCTTGCAGACAGGGAGACTTGTAACTTCATACTTCTATTAATTTAGAGGTAGGGGAAAATGAAATAAGTTTAATTATTAACTTTCATGGAAATTGGTCAGAAGAACTGAATAGGTGGTCTCACAAGACGGAGATTTTCTTTAAAGTGATTCTACGTATGCATTTATTCTGCAAATATATACAAATCTCATTCCTCTCATTTTTCCGGAAAAATTGAATTTAGGGGGTTCTAGGGGAGCGGTAACAATAAGCTCCCCTTTAGAATATGAATTTATTTTCTTAATTATTCTTTGGCCTTAAGCAAAAAAAAAAAAATGTAAAAATTTGTTGAGATTAAGATATTTATGCTGATATAAGCACGCTATTCTATAAAAACTATAAAATAAAATAAAATAGTTATAAAACTAAAACTTTTACAAATTAAAACATAATAGATAATTATTATAATAATTATTTGCACAATATAAATAATAATGAATTGATAAGAAATAATAATATTTTGATATTATTAAGAATGTTGTTATAATATACATCAACCAAAGAAGGTTTATTATGAACTTACAATGGCTAAAGACAGACAGACTGGTTGACGAATGAGAGGCCATAGGTCGGACTCTTGTTTTGCTTTCACTTCACTAGTGAGTAAACGTACCTACACTTTCGCCAAGTATGTCTAGGCGGTGGTGCCGCCCAGCTGTCTAGGCCACGATTTCTTAATATTATTTCTTTTACACTTGTAGAAAAATACGTAGTATATAAACAAAAATACAAAATTATTCACTATATACAATATTATTATAGTATGTATAATATTCAAATATTAATTTAATAAAAAAAAAAAAAAAAGTCAACATCATTTTTCTTTAAAATAACACATTGCATAATTTTTTTCTTTTTATTATTTTAATAGTGAATTCATGTAATAACTTATCGCCTATCCATATTATTTTTTTAAGTAATAAATTTTATCGTAGTTACTTTTTTGGTTAGTAATCTTTGTATTTCAGTTTTATTGTTTCGTAATCCATTATACAAAACTTGATTTTAATTTTGTTTCTCCTAATCTTAGGCAAAAAATCTGGTGTGAAACACTCACACAACTTTATCTTACTCCAGTACTCAAAATTATAATTGACAAATTTTATAGTTAGTGTACCAAATTTAATGAAATTCGTCGAAAAGTGAAAACACTGTCCAGTAAAACTGTCCGGTTTACTAATTTCCTTGAAACTCGGAATTTGGGTCATATATTAATTTCTAGTTATTTCAATTTGGATGACAGAATTGTATAATCAACTGTGATAGCATTTTAAAGAAAAACATAACCCCCCTCCCCCAAAAGTCCCCTTAAATGAATTTATCAGGGGAAAAGTTTCAAATAAAAGTTGTAGCTCTTTATATGTATAGTTAACAACGCTGGTTTAAAGAAAATCGTTGGAGCCATTTTCGAGAAAATACCAGAAAACTGAAAATTATATTTCAGTAAAAACGCACTTCCGGTTATCTATTTTTTTTCAAACTCGGAATTTCAACAACATATTTAATTCTAATTAACATTATTTAGATGACAGAATTGTCTAATATACTGAAACAGCAGTTAAGATGAAAACCTAACCCCACCCCTCCCCCAGAAGTGCCCTTAAATGAATTTTCCTGGAGAAATGTTTCAAATAAAAGTTGTAGCTCTTTGTATGTGTAGTTGATATAGCAAGTTTAAAGAAAATCTTCGGAGCCATTTTTGAGAAAATTGCAAAAACGTAAAAAAAACAACTAGTAAAGTGGTACTTCCGGTTGAGGAATATTGACACATAACGCACCGTCAGATCCCATGGTGATACCTAAACGTAATATCAAGTTTGAACTTTCTACGATTTTTCGTTTTTGAGCTATGCTGTTCACATACATACACACACACACACACACACACACACACACAGACCATTCGCTAAAAACCACTTTTTTGGACTCAGGGGACCTCAAAACGGATATTTCCGGTGAAAACTCGATATCGAAAATTTGACACGATTACAATTCTTCCTCTTACTAGGAGTAAGAGAAAGTAAAAATGTGTTTGTTTCCCCACTTAAATAAATTAAAATAGAATTCTCTTGCAACATTACATTTATCTAAATATAGTCTGAGAAACATTCATTGGTATTCATTTTACTGAAAAATTTTGTTTCTAATTATTATTTGAAACACACAAAATTCGTTTACATTTGCAATTGTTAGCCGTATTAGTCAAAAATGGCGGAACTGGATCAATATCATAAGATTAGATGGGGAAAAAATTCTTTGGTGCAACACTTACATATCTTTATCTTATTGTAGTTAATATAATTATAAAATATGACAAACTTCATTTGAAATTTAACATCACAATACCTCAGAAACTACTAAAAGCAAATTTTTTTTTTTTTTTTTTGAAAAAATATTGCAAATATATGTGATATGTTTATGTCTGTACAGTTAGTATTCGTACGAAAATTCGTACGTTAGTAGTTTTTAAGGAAATCGTTGTACCTATTTTCGGGAAAATTCGAAACATAAAAAAACTTAATGTTGTTGCTCCTACAGAGCTCCTAAAAAAAAAAAAAAAAAAAAATTGTTCTGAAACAAAAAAATGCTTCAAATGAAAGTGATAGTCATTTATGTGTATAGAGAGTAAACATAAAGAAACTCTTTGGAGCCAATTTCGAAAACTCACGAATAATAATAAAAAAAAAAAAATACTTCCGTTTGTTGGATTTTAGCCTTAAACTTTCATTATTAAATACGGTGATTGATGTATTTGTTCTAAACGTACTAATCGGCATATCAAATTTGAATTTCTTCCTACCATTTTTGGGTTTTTGGAATATTTTGTTTTTGTAGACCTTTCATTATTTCAGGAGACTTTAACCCATGTATTTCCGGTTGAAAAACATATATTCTAAAAAATTTGACTCAATCCTCTATACGTTCTCCTAGAACAATAAAAGAAATTGATTTAAACAAATAAAAATTAAATTTCTTATAATTAAATTTATTTTTACTATATAAGATTAAAAAGGAAGAGTGTGTAAACTGAATTTGCTCTGTGCCAAGTCTATGTTATCATACTGTTTGACAAAAAGTATCCTGAAGATAGGCGAACACCAGAAACCGGTTGATGACCCCAAAAAGAAGCAGGCTGCCGCGGAAAATGTTTCTTATTGAAAGGGAGAAATTTTGGTGAGGATCGGTCAAGAAAGAAAGTATTCAATATTATGCCAACATTTCGACAGAGTTTCCTGTCTTTATCAAGGCTTTAATATATAGATAATAGTCGTCAAACATTTCTTTAAATAAGATTTTTTTTTTTTTTGTTTCTGCGATATTACAAATGTATATGTTTAAAAATTCCTTCACCACATCTTCACGACTATCTACGTATTACAGTGTAATGTTTTTGGTGTGCTGTTGTTGTAGTGTAGTGGTAGCTTGTAGTGGCGTAAGCGGTTTAGTGAAGGGGCTTGTAAGTATATATGTTTAAGAGAGAAGTGTTAGTAATAATCAAGAGAACACCACTGTTTTTTTAAAATAATTATATTATTCTCTAAGCAAATTTAAGTACTTTACAATATCACAACCATATCTTAATAAACCAGATGTTTATCTAGAATAAAGGCAAATCACTATCACTGGCACTGAGTTTAAGAGAGCGATTCCTGAAGCAAGTGTTCTGGCTTGAATATCTGTTTCAGACTATCTTGTTTGAAAGCAGAATGGAGACTGTCTTGAAGGAATGTCTTCTCTTCATAGTTCAAATCCTTTCAAATAATGCCGATATGTCTGGAGGAAGTTTTATTGTTTTACCCTAACTGTTTTTTGCCCTTTGTCTCTTGGTTTGCATTGACCTTGATTGTAGTACCTGGCTCTATCCCCATCACTAAAATACTACTATTTGAACTAGCTAATTTTCACAAAATTATTTTACTTAACTATTTTCCAAAACTATTATTTTTCCATTTCGTTCTTCCACTACAAAAGCCTTGATAAAGACTGGAAACTCTGTCCGAAACGTTTTGGCATAATTGAATGTTTCTTTCTTGACCAATCCATCAACGGTCAACAAATACTACTTTGATATTGAACAGGAGGGTCGATAGAACGACTAATTTTCTTTACAGGTGTCGATGAATGAAAGATTTTGAATATTCTAATCTAGTTCTTTAATAATATATATCTTAAAGTAATCATTTCATTAAGTAGCGTTCCCTAGAATACGTTCACAATTTTAAGTCCCAAAATTTCGAATAAGTCCGAGACAACCTGGATATAGTTATTTTACACACTACCCCACCATGGTGATGATAATAAAGAATTTCTATTAGTTATTACGTAAAATTTTCTTGAGGTCAAAAGTTTTATCGTTATTTCAAAAGTTGCTAATACAAGTTGAATGATCTAACAATACTTACATTTTTTTTGTTTGTTTTCGTTTATTCTATTGTGTATATTATAAATGCTTATATTATTATTTGTAAATTTTTAATACTTATTTTGTATTCATTATTAAAGAGATTAAAAATAAACAATCTGATGAATGCAATAATTTCTAAAGTAATTAACGTAATTTTTATTAAATCAAACATTTTTCGAATGAATTTAATAATTTACCTTCTTGATAAGTTCAACTTCTATTTATTTTTTTATTTAGAAAAAAGTTTGATATAATTGACATTTAATAATCAAAGAATAGATTTTTTTTTTTTTAATTTAAAACATAACAATCTGAAATGAGAATTACCAATTAATCATAAAATACATTATAAAATATATATATTATGCTTGAATCTAATTAATATTCTTTCTTTTTTATTTCTACTTCTTCTACTTCTTCTTCTGCCATTATTACTATACAATCTATTCATTTTTCTAGGACAAGGGTAATGGATATGAAATTAACGTTCTGCAATGGTGTAGTATTGAGTAGAGCACAATGCCAGAGGTCTCTAGGTGATTGGTTACATGCAATATTAGAATTTTGCCAATCATTGCACGCCATGGATGTGGATATATCCTCATTCGCCTGCCTATGCGCACTTACATTAATTACTGGTAAGCTTTATTTTTATTTATTTAATTGTTCATAACATAATTTTAATCCTTTCTATTTTGTTAACTTTGGGATTTAAAAATAAAAAACATAGTACGTATTAAATGTGTTCCCGTTTTTTTTTTTTTAATTTTTTATGGTAAACAATATAATTGAATATTTTTTTTTAGAATTGAAAAAATCCAGGGATATTTTTTTTGGGCAAGTATTTGGATAATAGTAAAATATTGTACTTAATAAATATTTCGAGATATTAATCAATGAATCGTTGATGCAATTTAAAAAAAAAAACTGCACCTTCTCAGGGCACTTCCGGTGAAACAAATTTTGACTGATATCTTCTAATTATTTTTTTTTAAATCTCATGATTAATTTTTTTTTATTTTTTGTTTAAAATTTTAAACTTTTTGTTTGCATATCTTTATAAATGGATTGGACTTGGTTTTTGAAACATAATCATTACGAAATAAAGTTAACTTTATCAAATAATTTGAAATGATTTTAATTGATTACGTTCAAATTAATAAAATGATTTAGTGTTAA